>JAXQGY010000007.1:0-109460 GCA_037040535.1 Talaromyces sp. P118-02
GATACTGTTGCCCATGCAGGCCGAGATCATCCTCCATCCCAAAGAGCTCAACACTTGGTTAGACCCTATTTTTTTTTTTTTTTTTTTTTTTTTTTTTTTTTTTTTTTTACGGATGGCCTGTGGCTTACTGCTTGCGTGCTGGTGGATGTTTTGTCGGTCTGCTGGATGCCATAGCAAAAGAACCTGTTAAGTCAGATTTGGCGTCGCTTTGTGAAGACTACCACTAACATCATTGGAAGAAGGAAACAGTCGATTTTCCTGGTCAATTTCTTGTATTCATCTTCGGTGTAATCTGAAGATGTTTTCACGTTAGAATGTTGAAATTATTGATAAGATTGGAAAGCCGCCGCCTCACCGGCCACCATTATGATCTCTCCTATTTCAGAAGGCGTTCTGACTTGCAGATCAGTATCATTCTTTTGATCCAGTCGCTCAACATCTGAAGATTTAGTGTTTGGTGAAAGATTTGTTGCTGTCGTCATGATATAACAAAATACAGTTGAAGGCGGTAGTTTACTTTAAAAAAGGCAGCACAATTCAAGTGAACGTGAGCCTCTAAATACATAAATGGTAAAAGGAAAAAATTACTATGAGATTGTGCATTGCGGATAAGTTAGATCTTATGGTTTATTGCTGATAACGCTATGGTCTCTCCCATGAGAGCACTGATCGGTTGATCGCGAGTTCCCAACCGTCCCCGCCGCAGTTCTCCGATCTTTACCCAGGCGTGTATATCAGTTGATTAAGTCGACGCGTCCTTGATCAAAGACACCCGGATACTAAGCCCAAGGCTCTGCTAACTGGTATTGATTCTAATCATGTCTCAACCTAGTTCCGCACCTGTCGATAACCCAACAACGCCATTCTGGCGCAGAGACCGGCATCCATTAGACTGCCATCGAAGCACAGCAGAGCTCCCCACGGAGTGTGACGTAGTTATTGTGGGCGCAGGCTTTGCCGGCGCTGCCCTGGCACATTTTATCTACAAGGAAAACAGCTCGCCACCATCGGTTGTGATTCTAGAGGCGCGCGAGGCATGCTCGGGGGCAACAGCTCGCAACGGTATGTGCGAGTTGACTGCTTCATCTCTTTCAATCAGCACAAACAAGTGCTTAATACTAAACTTTTCCGCGTGAATTTGTAGGAGGCCATTTGAAACCGGATGTTTATTTCAACCTGCCAAAGCATATCAAGAAATATGGCGCCAAAGCGGCTGTCGATGTTGCCCGGTTCGAAGCGTCCCAAGTCCTAGCTGTCAAAAATCTAGTCGAGGAAGAAAAAATAGACTGTGATTTTGTGCTTACGAGAGCTTGCGATGTAATCTTAGATGAAACTCTAGCGAGAGAAACAGAAGATGCATTCGCCGTGTTATCTCAGTCTGGGGTTGCCGACTTGAGCGATATTCACTTTACGGGGCAAAATTATGCAGAGAGGGTTTGTGCTATGAAAGAAAGTTATATGTACATATATCACACTAACAAGAAAACTCATATATAGGTATCTGGGGTGAAAGGGGCACTTAACTGCTTTACGTTCACGGCCGGCCATGTCTGGCCATACAAGATGGTCATGCATCTTCTTAACAACGTCGTCAGAAACGGCGCCAACCTGCAAACTATGACGCCTGTTACAGGAGTCTCTGACAAGCCGTTACCTGATGGTCGGTGGGTTGTCTCAACTGAGCGTGGTAGCATCAAGACCCGCAAGGTTCTTTTCGCTACCAACGCATATACATCGCGCCTGGTACCACAATTTACGAATCACATTGTTCCAGTCCGAGGGATTTGCAGTCGTATTCTCGTACCACAAGACCGGGTGGTGCCATTCCTACCTCAAACCTACAGTATTCGCTACGGGCCCTCCATGTACGATTATTTAATTCCCCGGCCTGATGGAAGCATAATCGTTGGCGGCGCAAAGCCCAACTTTTGGGCAGATCCAACACACTGGTATAATGTCACAGATGACAGCCAGCTGATTGAACCGGCAAAACCGTGGTTTGACGGGCTCATGCAGCGGACATTCATTGGATGGGAAGAGAGCGGCGCGTATACAGATAAAATATGGACGGGTAGTATGTTTCGAACTTTCCCTCGCAAAGACATGACTAACAATCTATATTCTCGCTGTAGTCATGGGATACAGCTCAGACTTTATGCCATATGTGGGTGAAATACCTGACAAGCCGAACCAGATAGTCTTAGCCGGCTTCTCACGGCATGCCATTGATACTCCTTTGTGCCAAAGCTGTTATACAGATGTTGCGAAATGACACACCATTCGAAGAGACCGGGGTACCGTCGGTCTTCCGTGTCACAAAAGAACGGCTTTCTAGCACCAGAAACGAAATCTTGGACGGATTTAAAACTGAGCATGTAAAGAACACGCTTTAAATTGATGTTCTCGGACAAGAATGCTACCAATTAAAGACATTTTCTACCTATATAAGTAGGAACAATTTGAATTCATACGCTCAATATTTTTTAAAAAATGTTACAAAAGTAAATTCGCTTCATTTGGACCTTGAACTGAGTTACATCTATGCTTCAGTGAAAGCAATAATTTTATCAGCAAGGGTAGGCAGGTCATCCGCTATAACATCCATATCTCCGAAGATATCAGAACAATTTTCCTTCTCCCAGACTGACACCCACGCGCCTTTGAATCTAAATGATGCCGGTTAGTCAGAGATACAGTTTTTCCGAAAAACCTCAAAACACAAACATACCCGCAACGTCGAGCAGCAGCAGCATCCCACATATGGGCTGCTGCAAACCAAACGTTAAGGTTATCCTTATCGAACTTGTCCAGAATATACTGGTACGCTGACGGCTCTGGTTTTCCAATTCCGATGGTATCACAAGACACAAAGTTATCTGCAGGGAGCTCAACGCCTCCTTGGGCCAAATATCCGGCTACACGAGGGGTGTCGCCTGCTGTCAAGGCCCAAACAGTGTAACCAGCTTTTCGAAGTCGAGAAAAACATTCTGAAATTCCTTCTCGAGGCTTGAGCGTACGATACGAGGCAAGCAAAAAATCGCGGTCCTCGTCGCTGGCAAATTCGCGCGCGTCCAATATGCCCGCTTGCCAGAGCGTGCGGTAGAAAATAGAGCGAAACACATCGAAGAATTTTACATAATGGCCGGATAGACTAAGGTAGGTATATTCGCGTTCACCAGCTTCCATCCAGGCATATCCAAATAGGCGTGCGCCGACACTGCGGCTGCGAAGACCATCACCGATTCGGCTTTCAATTGCGTCGTAGAAGGCATCGTACGAGACGCATGTACCTAGTTTTATTAATAAATATTCTGTAATACCTGCGAGAATCAACAAAAGCCTTAACTTACCTACGACATCGAAAACGACATGTTTGTTAGTAGTATCGGGCATCTTGAAACTTGGTTGTGTGAAATTTGGAATTCCTTGAGTAGTTTAGTTATATGCAAAAAAGCGTCGCTGGGTACAATTCGGAAAGAATTTATCGATATGGACCTCTTGAGTGAATTCAATACCGTTGTTGATGAGAGCATTTACGCTGATAGCTGTGCTTCGACCTTATCGGCGCAACGCGTGCGGGGGTAAAGTGTCTGCGCGAAAAGCCGCCAGTATATACATTGGCAAAGATAATACTTCATCGGACAGAACAACGAGTGGAGATTGGTATGAACCGATAAGCCATTGATTAATTATTGTCAAACAAGCATTTTTCCCCGAGAAATCACATGTCACCCGTTACTGACTGGCTGCTACACACCCAACCTATGTACATGCAAGACTTACCAGCTATATAACACACGAGTGTCAGTATAGCGCGCAGAAGAAAACAACCATGAGTCAATTTACCCTATACACCTCATCGCTGTTTGATCCCAAAGTCAAAAAGTTCCGCCAAAATATCTCAGTCACCGTAGATTCTGCCACTGGGTTGATTGTGCAGGTTTTCGAGCGAGAGGGCGATGAGCTTCCTAATACTCCCTCACCAGCCGATATTGACTTGAGAGGGAAGTATGTGTTACCTGGGCTGGTTGACGCACATACTCATGTATTTCTACATTCCTACGAGTAGGTTTCCTCTATAACAACAATTCCACTGGCGAGGGAAATGCTGATTTGTTACAGTGAGGCAGGAGCTTTACAGCAAAAGAGGGACGAAAGTATGACAGAGAGAATAGTCCGTGGTGTCAATCACTGCCGTACCGCTTTGCTGGCAGGCTACACAACCTATCGGTACATTATTCCATTTTCCCTGATGAATTTTCTTGGAGGCTTACTTATCTGTAATTTCCAGAGATCTTGGATCAGAAGGCATGCAAGAGTGCGATGCTAACCTGCGCGACTCCATCGCACGAGGGATAACTCCAGGCCCTCGTCTCTTCGTCGCTACCAAAGTCATTGCCAGTACAGGGTCGTTTGAGTGCAGGACGGAGAACAGCGGTGGTGGCCACTGCGTTCCTGCTGGTGCAGACGCAGTGGACGGGGTTGAAGCATGTCGACAGGCTGTACGAAGACGTATTGCAGCTGGAGCAGATATTATAAAATTTTTCGCTGACTACCGCCGACGCATCATGCGCTCTCCTCCAGCGCAACAACATCCATACATCCCCAGCGTGCTGCATCCGCCCAAAGATCCGAATCCGGACTATCTTGTTTTCAGCCAGGCGGAGATGAACATGATAGTAGAGGAGGCTGCGCTCGCTCGGTGTCCCGTATCAGCACACTGTTGTACAATGGAAGGGGCTATGGCAGCGATAGATGCCGGAGTGAATTCTATCGAGCATGCGTATTTCGTGTCAGACGATATGTTCCGACGCATGCTGGAGCGTAACGTTATTTTAGTGCCAACGTTGGCAATTGCAGAAAAGTTGCACGCTAAACGTTTCAATCAGATCCTGGGTAATGTCAAGCGCGCACATGAACTAGGAGTGCGTATTGCTTGTGGCGGAGATACGGGTACATATCCGCATGGTGATAATGTACGTGAGTTGGAGTTGATGATCGAGGCTGGAATACCGGTTGAAGATGTTTTGGAAGCTTGTACTGTTGGCGGCTGGGAAGCCTGTGGAGGAGAGTTATGTGGGAGGAAGTTCGGGTGGTTTGAAGAGGGTACACAGGCTGATATCATTGCTATAAACAAAAACCCGGAACTGGTTACAGGTGCTTTGCGAAATGTGGACTTTGTGATGAAAGATGCACATGTGTGGAAGATAAATGGGACGCCCAGGGGATTTGTTTAGAGTCCTTGAAACCTGATCAGTTGATGCTTTCTTGAGATAACCGCAGACTAAATGATATATATATATATATATATATATATATTGCCCTTGTTTTGAATGTTAGACATTTATATATCAATTTCCTGTGAGTCCAGATGTCATTGTCACCGGTATCAGGCATTTGATGTTGAAAATTTCGATGCCACGGGTGAAGAATTTTATATACTTATTCTATATGGTAGTTATGCTATATCCCAATATGTACATCCCGATATGTATATTTAGTCAAAGGCGATGTTTTTAATCGAAATAATTGATATCAAACACCACCCTCAGTCTGAGTCAATATACTCTTACATTGCTCTTCTGAACGCGCAAAGCACCGAGTTAGTACACTCTCATCTCGTACTGTGAATTTCACCTTGAAATCCGACGCAATAGCATTAGATGCCGTGGAGTCACGTTTATAATCCACATAATGCGTGTTTGCTGGCATCGTTTTGCTCTCGCCCATACGAAACAAGAGTATTATCCGAACAAACATGGCGTATAAAACGCGGTTCGAAAAATTTACAGCCGTACACATGCGCGCACCTGCGCCGAAAGCAAAGTGATACGGCGGCGGAATTGGATTTTCGCTTTTTATCCATCGCTCTGGTATAAAACGGTCGGCCTCTGGACCATACATGCTTTTATCTATACTGAGAGTTAGTAAAAAAATATGAATACACGAAAGGGACTCCTTGCCGCGGTTTGCCGCTTGAGCATTAACATAAAACAAAACCCCCTTTGGGATTTGTGCTCCCTGCCAGACGAAATCTTTATAGACTTGTCGCGCTGGGAGAAGCTTCAGCGGAGGGTAGAATCGTAATGCCTCCTTGATCAAGGCAACAATGTATGGAGACTTTTCTTCAGTAACACAGAGATCAAATGTTTCCTCGGGGCTTTCATAAGCGCTCATTATATCGTCATATGCTCTCTGCTGCATCGACTGTCCTTCAGAACTCGCCAACATCCCGATGGTGATGATCGCGGTGGAAAAAAGTGTTTCGAATCCCCCGGACATGAGGCCCCCAAGAATGGTCTTTACATCTACTGCACAATTATTAGCCAAGACAATAACAGTGATAAAGGTTGGAGTTGAGTACGCTTGGTGAGCCCTTCTTGACTGTCCGTCAGTAACAGTTCTGCCACGCTCTTTTTGGATTCGGTACGCAAATGCACATTATCGCGGACCTTATCCAGCATAGCCGCTAGCCATTTATCACGGCGAGCTCTTACATCGAGAGCTGTCACTGTGCGTTTCTTGTCCCCAGTATACCTTAGATGAGGGATAAAATCTTGTGCATTGGAATTGGTCGACCGAAAACTGTGAATCACATTTTAGGATTCCATAATAGCACGATAAAAAATTGCTCTTGAATCTCTCTCTTACCTCGCAATTGTACTTGCGTCGGACAAGATTTGGAGAAACAGCGGATCAGTCACCGAGGCAAATCTCGTTCCATAGCAGAACATCATCATAACATTCAACGCAAGACGCTTCTGGTAGATATGCGGAATAATTTCGTCTTTCCCTCCGTTACTGTCACTATAGAGACCAGAAACCATGGAAAAGGTCTCTAGATCCAGCATTTCTCGCAGCTTTTGAATAGATGGGCCCGTCGTCAATGATCCGACCACACGTCTTTGTTTCTTCGTTCTCTCGTCCCAGGGACTTGTACCAATGGTTGCCGCTACAAAGATGTCAATACTAAGCTTTACACAGCATCAAGATTACAACACTCACCAGATGTCTTGGAAACGACTCCATGGAAGGTATAAAACCAGGGCCGATCCAGCGTAGCGGACTGATTCTTTACCATCCAGTCCCTAGCCGCATCGAATGAGTTTAATACAACGGCTCTTCTCCGACCCATGCGTAGCTGATAGACTGGCCAGCCGTTTTTGGTAGCCCATTCTTCAGCGGTCGTTGCATGGTCGACTCCAAGCTGGTAAAGATGACCGGCCAATAGGTCGCCATTAGGGACTTCGGGAATATTCTTGATCCGTGGGATGTCAACGTAGTAAAGGCGAAATAATACAATAACTGTAAGGCTTATTACTGTGAGTAAAATCCTTATCGTGACAGCATAATTGATGTCGGGTCGACTTTCAATTATTAAGTCCATGGTGGTTATGGTGAAAAACAAAAGAGAGTTATGCTCGTTATTGGTTAAACGATAATCAAAAATGCCATGCCAAATTAATTTTTATGTTAATTTGAGCTAGCATTCGTAATAATGTAATAACAAAGTTTTCATGTGTTAATCATACCATTCTTACTTTGTTCCATCGGAAATGAGCCGTAGACAGCTCGTTCGGAGAACAGCGTCGGTCCAATGCGAGACCTCGCGATAAAGCGATGACCCATCTGAGATAATCACAACCAGCAGTTTTACCCCTCTTTGACAAGGTTGGCTACTAGATTAAAAGAGGAATAACTACTATAGCTGCCTGTACCAGCTATCAATGGCGTGGGATTTCTATATCGTTTGTTTGATACAATCATACATCGAAAAGGTTACGACTAGACGTGGCAATGGCAAGCAACTTACATGTGAGCAATCTTTTTGCAGTTGAAGGGAGATGGGTAGCTATTACTGGAGCAGGTAAATATACAAATAACCATTTATTTTATGTAAAGCTTGTCTAATGCGACAAAACAGGTAGCGGTATCGGCCGCATGTTGGCAAGGGGCTGCGTAGTCAACGGCGCTAACACGATTCTCATCGATGTCAACGAGGTCGCCATGAAAGAAGTGGAAGATGAAACAAAGAAACTGGCCGAGGATGCAGGATTTAGTGCATTAAAGACTATACCGTCAGTTTTACTTGTACCTTTATGAACCAGCGTCATCCTGACGACCAACAAGTATCCACGGAGATCTATCTAGTGAAGAGGGCGTGCAAAATGTGATAAACCAGATAAAATCACTGGAATGCCCTCTCGATGCACTAATTCATTGTGCGGCGGTACGTTATATGAATGAAATTACCTATAAACCCGGCGATAGCTTGTCCAAGCTCGAGGCCGCCACACTGTCTGCATCATATCAAGACTGGGAGAAGGTTTTTCGTGTCAATGTTTTAGCACCATACTTTCTCACCGCGGGACTTATTAGCCTGCTTGGAGAGTCTGCAAAAAAGGGCGATGGCAGAGGCTGTGTTGTCATGTTCAGCAGCCCAGCAAGCGTGCACAACCATCAGTTTGTCCCGACTTATCAGACCTCGAAGGCAGCTGTTGATCATCTTGTACGCATTATGGCGGCCGAATTTGCTAATTTTTATAGTAAGGCTCACATCAGCTCATTTCTGTTCTTGTCTTTCTCCGCTTTCAGAATATGAAAGTAGCTCCTCTAACAGTTACAAAACAGTTCGCGTGAATGCTATTTCCCCCGGCATCGTTCCATCCGGAATGACCACCTCGGACGCAAATTCGAATCTACATCTAGCAGAGGAAGCACCGGCCGGACGTGCAGGGAACGAAGAGGATATGGTTGGCACGGCGTTGTGGCTTATTAGTAAGGGGGGGTCGTTTGTAGATGGAAAAGTGATTCGAGTTGAAGGTGGCCGGTTATTGATTTTGAAAGGAGTAACATCTAATTCAGATTGAGTGAGCTAGTCGAGTAATTTTTTTACATGTTATTATTGACCTTATTTGCCTGTAAGAATTATCAAACTGAATACACGATGCTATCTCGGGGTGATTGTTACCTTGCTACTACGTCTCCTATACTCCTTCTCAACCTCGGCAACCCCCAGCGCATAACTTTCAAAGTATTAATCAATGATCCCAGCATTCTGGGTCCCAGAACTCAGTAAGTCTCGCACAATACAAGGAAATTGGGGCACCGTGTCAAAGCGATGCGGGGGGAACACCGACGGAGAAAGCCGACGGAGAAAGGCGGACTTATTACCAATAGGCCTTATCTGACTCCAGAATTGCATATTTCAACTAACAAGCAAAGTTGGTCCCGCGATTTTTCCGGATTTTGGTATGTTACATACATAAAGGTCACAAAATTCAAGAAGTACCAATTCAAGCACACTCCAAGAGCAAAAAGAAATATTCTACAATGATCATCCCGGACAAGGCTCCAAATTGGAACGGCGTCCCCGAGGTGGTTGCAAGAGGTTCGCCGTGGGAAATAGGTTTCTCCCACGGCAGTCAGATCCCCAACAGGATTGCTGTGTGCATTTCGAACTACGAGAAACTCTTTCTTGAGACAGCAGAGGCAGACTGGGCTGAATCAAAGGCCAGAGCTGCGGCATACCTACCATCTCTAGAGCAGAATGAGCCGGATCTGGTGGAAGAGAT
This sequence comes from Talaromyces sp. P118-02, assembly GCA_037040535.1. Classification (NCBI taxonomy): domain Eukaryota; kingdom Fungi; phylum Ascomycota; class Eurotiomycetes; order Eurotiales; family Trichocomaceae; genus Talaromyces; species Talaromyces sp. P118-02. The sequence goes on from JAXQGY010000007.1 coordinate 9,576, forward strand.
GCGCGGAATCGCCGCCGGTGCTGAGGTGAATTTTCTGGATATCCTGGCGCTTAATCTCCGCAGCGAGATTGCGCTGACAAATTATTCTGATGGATGCACGTCTATCACATCGCAGAATCCCGATGACTCCCGGACATATGTCGCTCAGAATTGGGACTGGGTGGGGGAAGCGAGTGCTTCGACCGCGTTTTTCGATATCAGAAAAACAGGCAAGCCACGGATCCGGATGATGGGCGAGGCTGGGATAGTCGCAAAATTCGGATTCAACGATGCAGGAGTTGGCTTATGCATGAATGCAATCAAGTGTGGGACCGTGGATAGAACCCATTTGCCTGTGCACCTCGCGATGAGACGCGTGTTGGAATGCACTTCCTTTGATGAGGCGCTCTCCATGCTGACTGAGAAAGGCCTGGCTTCATGCGCCAACTTGGTTATTGCAGACAAAACTGGCAAGCTCGCCACGGTTGAATCTACACCGAATGGGCTTGCCCCAATCTTCCCTGCGCCTGGCACTTCAACCATTTTCCATACGAATCATCTCTGGTCTACACAGATTCCCGCCGGTATTCGTGACCATCCATCACTAAATTCATTTTCCAGACTTGAGCGCATCAAAGAGTTGTCTCAGCATGAAAGCGTTACTGTTGATAAAATACGGTCATGGATGTCAGACGAGCAGGGAACTCCATACTCAATCTGTCGCTCAACACCGCCGAATGCCGTGGGAATCGAGCGGATGGAAACTGTGGCGACGGTCATAATCGACCTAAATAATCTCAGAGCAGAAATATCATTTGGAAAACCGAGCTTGTCTCCACCAGTGCGAATCATTTCAATCGAGTAAATGACGTGTTCGCAACTTCGTGAAGAAAGTCGGCAAGTCGCCTTAGACCTTTTTTTTTCCTTTTATTTTCGGTCGTGGTTCAGGACTTTCTGGGAGACTTGCTGGAATTGCCTGTAGATAGAATTTGAAGTTATGAAATCATTTACCTTGCATATCAAGGAGAGCTACTGTGCTTCTCCAAACCTGAAGATAACCTTGCCCGCCTTTCCAATGCGGTGCGAAAAGAGAGAGAACTTGCGTACACTTAATCAAATCCTTCGTACATGACTGCGAGCTTGTCCATCTCTTGGAGATTCCCGTGGCAATCGTACAACCTGCGATGAGTATTCTGGAGCTGGCTATGAAAGGCGGGATAAAACCATCCTTAGTGGTAGCCGAGTGATAAACAAGCGAAATGAGGCGGGACGCTGCATCAACCACCCTCTTTCTCAATGTCCTCATTCCTTTTCCGTCATTGTCATCGTCCTCTTGGAAACAAAAGACACATTGTCTGTGTTTGACGCAGATAGGTAGTGTTAAAAGCCATATTTGTTCATTCAGCTCGGTGTCCGCTTGTAGGGTCTCCGCTAAATCCACTAGAGCAGCGATGTCGCTAACAAAAGGGCACTGTTTGCCGTCGTAAATTTTCCCATCCGCGTAAATGACGCTATAAAGTTGTTCATAGCACATGAGGGCCGAATCCTCATGAGACATGGACGGCCATTTAGATCCGCTCAATATAGTAGGTCGACAGAAAATCGTTCGTAGTGACCTGGGTTTATTAGCCTCAATTGACATCGGTGGCACTGTTCCCCGTACTTTTCAATCTCACCAAGAATCGATAGTAGCCGGAATTCAGTGTCGGTACATGTGCTCACTTCAACGTTGTCTACACTAGTGACCGGAGTTAGGCCAGGGTACATGTTTGCCATTGTTCGGTGCCAGCCTTGTTGCAGGCACGTTCGTATAGCAAGGTCAAGTAATTCCCAAATAGAACCTCTGCTCGGATCAGCCAATTCATAGACGAGAAGCAACAGAATTGCCGTCAGCGACTCAACATCCGCTGACAGAATTATCGGTGTGATCAAATCGGCAGCCCATTCCCGGCACAATTGCGCAAGCGGTTTCCAGTTAGGAACATAGTAACTTTCACGAGCAGCAGCAGTGGCGCATGCCATGAGGATTTTAAACTTTTGCAGGTCCGGCAATTTTTGCAAATTCATGCCGTCGTAATTCAAAATTTCCGGAAGGAGAATACTTTACCGTGGCCTAATGCATCGATCATAGCAATTGAGAAGAAAGCGGATTGTCCTAGGAGTGAGTAGCGATCGATCGAGGGGCAAGAGATTAGGTGGAACCGAACCACCATCATCAGTCATGAGCGAGATATCAACACCGCTTTGTTGTCCAGCGAGCACTTCGAATGTTACTCTTGCAATCCGTGATGGCAGTGATAGATCAAGATACAGATCTTTGCCAGGACCAGGCATCAGGACATGAAAAGCATCGCAAGCGTCCGTTTGGCCCGACCCGCGTATGCTACGTAGTTGTAAATGAATTCAACAAAGCCATAACAGAAGTTCCATATATTCGTGGAGCCTTACCTCGCTGGACGGCTTGACTGCAGAGCTAGTTGAGAGCTCAGCTCTTCGATTCGATCATTCAAAGACTTTACATAGCTGCAAACTGTCAGTCCCTAGGACGCAAGTTGATGCAGGTCAGCACACAAACCTTCTGGGTATGTCCTCCTGGAGAGCATGGTCTCTAAATGTGCATTCTACATCGCTTTTTGTACAATTCGCACACGCCGGAAGCAAGGAATCACACTGTGCTGTTAGAAGAGTTGAGAAGGAGAAGAATTGCCGGATAGTTGGGCACCTTGATCCTTCGGCTTCGACATCTCGAGCACGTCTGAAGCATATCTGGCTCCTGAAAGTAATTCGTCACTCTGCTACGTAACAAGTATGTCGAATCAATTGACAACAATGATATCAATCAGTGATGAGTCCAAGTCGTGGTTGTCGGAGAAGCTGCCGATAAAAAGGGAAGCCCCGCTTGATATGGATTCCTCATCAGGGTTAGCGTGTAGATACGGCCTTCCCCGACTCGCAGCGACTCCAATTGCCCTCTTCCTCTATTCTGTATTTGATATTTCTAAAGCTATCCAGTGTCAAATTGGTCCTTGAATTTCTCTTGTGTCTGGTTGGGGGACAGCGCAACATGCAGCGCTCACACCGCCGGTCAACGAAAGTATGCACGCGTTGTCGAAAGCGCAAGACAAAGGTACTGTACACACTGATTGCTCGTGTGTGACATTCAACGGAATGAACAAATACTAAATCTTTATAGTGTGACTTTAAGTTCCCTGCATGCACTTCATGCAAGGCCGCAAACGCGAGCTGCTTGGGCTTTGATCCTGCAACAAGAGAAGCAGTGCCGAGGAGGTGAATACCCAATATAATGACCTCGCTACTCCAGAAAATTACTCATAAACATGGTTCAATCTTAGCCTTGTGAGGTCTCTCGAAGCACGCGTGGCAGAACTTGAAGCTCAAGTGCTTCCATTTCAAACTGGTTCACAGAATGTACCATATTTGATGTCGCTAAAGGTCGCCCAAGCCACCATCTCGGTCGGACTGCCCTCACCAGGAACATATATGCGCGCTCAAGTCTCACCGGCTCTTTTTTTCCAGCCATCATGTCCACCACTCGCTGTTGTCCGAGAACGAAGGCTAGATTCGCCTATTGTAGAGAAATCACCGCCAACCTCGAATGAAAAGCCGATGGCATGGAAACGGCACACCAAATATTCTTCCGGAAATCCAATTAACTTAAACAGTGTTCCGTTCTCGGCTATCCAACGGATGATACATAATTATGTCGACATCCACTTGCCTCAGTACCCATGTGTGTTGCAATCGATGCTCGAAGATATTGTGAAAAGGACTCGGCACGAGGAGCTGGGCGATACGAATTCACTTCTCGTTTACGGAATTCCGGCGGCATCAGGCCTGGGGCACTTTGAGTACTTTATTCTCTTGATTGTGCTCGCAATATCGGCCATGACTCTCACATGGAAAGCAGAGGACCAAGCCCGGGCGGCTTCCGAGTCTTTTTACAACTCAGCCATCAAGCATCTGCAGGCATTTAAAGACCCGGGACAGATTCAAGCACTTCAGATTTCACTTCTTCTGGCCCATTACGCACATTTATGCCCGGAAAGGGTGGATAACTGGACCTGTATCGCCAACGCAGTTAGGATTGTTTTGAGTTTAGGATTATACATGGAAGGTCCAGAGAGAATTAACCAGGATGAAGGTCTTCAACGCCGAACATTGTTCTGGGTAACATATGGGATGGAGAGATCTTTATGCACTAATCTTCGCCTACCGCTGTCATTTCTAGAAGAGGCAATTACCGTCAAGGTTGGTTCGCTTCAAGGTATTTGTTTACGTCAATGCTAACTTAAAATTTAGCTTGAGGATACTATTAACGAAATGTATCCAGCATCTCATCAGAATAAAAACTCTGCCGCCAATCATATCTGCCGATATCGGGCTCTAGAGACAGAAGTTCATCGAGTGCTCCATCTCGAAGAAGAACTATACAAATTTGGCTGTACGACCATCGATGACTGGATTAAAAATATATCCAAGCGGTTAGAATCGTGGTATGGAATTGCGCAGCAGTACGAAAAGTACAATATGCTGGAATTCAAACACGTCCAATTCCATCACCTTATAGCACGGATTCATCGACCGACGCCGCGACTACGGGTACGAACGCACGAGGATCGGCGAGTCGTGCTTTATTCGTCCGTTGTGCTGGTCGAAGACTATCTTAGCCAAGAGCAGCACCGCCGACTATTTTATCCTTGGCACGGTGTCCACATTCTATTCGAAACTGCTGTGATCTCGTTAGATGCATGTTGGTCATTCCGAGACTGGGAGCCGATGCGAGAGGAAGCGGAGAACTTTTTAAATTTTTCGATTCCGCAATGCCTCCAGCTGCTGGCCAACATTGGTCAGCGGTGGGACGAAGCAACTGCTTGTGCGGAGCGATTGTCTACACTGGCGGAAAAAGTTACCACTTCGTTTACGAATTGGGGCAGCACAGTACATTCTCTGGAAGAGGAGATGAACATTACGGATGAGATAAATCGCCTTTTGTTCTCTGATGGGCCATTGACTTGGAACCAGACACAGCAAGACAACGCTTACTTGGGGTTTGGGCTTTCTTCGTTGTCCTTTGAAAATCTCCCGAGTTCAGACTTGGAATTCTTTGAATGGAATCCAGAGTGGGATATTATGCCTGCTGAGTCTATATAGTCATAGATTTATGATATCAAACAATCATTGAAAGCATAACCATTCAACGCTCTACTAAAAGCACAACAAAGCTAAGAAATTGAAGAAAACAGGACAAAGGGAAAATACCAAATTGCCAAATCTACATGGCATAAACAAAATACGCCTGCTGCTTATCTGTGAAATCCAGAAATTCCTCGTTCTCAATAGGAACACTGGCAAGACCCCCTTCTTGCAACTTCCTAGCCTTGCGTTTATTCATCCAGACCGCGTAGAGGTAGTACAGACCCGGCGCCAGACAAGCGATCGAAAACATAATAATCATCGACTTGAACCCCGTGGGGTACTGGGGTGCTTCACTGGCAATAAACAGCTGCGGACCAATAATGAATGCAATTGAGTATCCAACAAACAAAATCGCGCTCGCAACGGCACGCTTGGTGTGCCCGGCGATGTTTGTTGTCGTCAAAGCGAACATCATGGGCAGCGAGCCGTTGGTGAAATTCGTACAGTAATAGGCAATGAGACGCCCAACGCGGTTTTTTTCTGGCAGGGTGTATACCAAGACAGACCCGATGACGGCGGGTACGTTGCAGACGAATTGCATCAAGCAGCGAGTGTTGGGGAAGTAAAAGGCTACGAAACCGGTAACTAGCAGCCCGATGTTTTCTGTTAGACCTAGAGGGGTGTTCAAGAGAGACGTTTTGAAACTGTCGTATCCAAATCCTATGTTTTCCAATGAGCTTGTGAGTCTATCTCATACTGTTTCTGAACTAGACTCACCTTTGATAATGAGACCTCCAAAGTTTGCAACCGACGTAGACGGTGTCACGCAGGCGATACTATAAAAGAATCCATACCAGACCTTGACATCGAGAAGAGCCTCAATCAGCTGGTCCTTCTTAAACTCTCTATTAGAAATTCCCGTGCGATTATCGCGCACTCGTTCGACCGCGATTGCTCTTTCGCGCTCATTGAGGAACTTAGCAGATAAAGGAGTATCTGGCATGTACATAGTCAGCACGGCTGCCCATACGAGACCAAGAATTCCAAAGATGATAAAAAACCACCTCCATACGGCAATGTCGGTGTGAATGTGGCCGATTCCGTACGCGATGAACGATTGTAGGATGATGGCAAACCCGTTTCCGCAATACCACAAGGTCGTCCGCAGCGGGATTTCGTCTTTTTTATACCACATGCCTGTTATCAAGACATATGCTGGGGAGATGCCAGCCTCGGCCATGCCGAGAAAAAATCGCACTGCCATCAACCCGCGGAAGTTCATTGCGCCGGCGGTGCAGAACAAGACGATTGCCCATGCGAGTGACGTAGCAGCTACAAAGCGACCCAGGGGACAGTATGAAAGCAATCGGGCGGCAAACGGTTGAAATGCCAGATATCCAAAATAAAATATCGACCTTGAAATGACATATAAGCATGGCGGACTTTTAAACTCCAAGCCCTAAAGGAAAGGAGTTTCTTACGAGCACCAAGAGTATTGCTGTCCCTCAAGCTTTAAACTTGTTTCCAAGTCATAAACAGCAGACTGTGACATGACACTTTTATCCATAAACTGAATTGTATAGGATATTACCATCTATGCAGAAGAATGTTAGCCTGGATAACGTCAAATATCACATAGCATTTGGAACTTTACCAGTGGCATCAAGACACGGTCAATTTTGTGAATCACACGCCTCTCCTCTTCCTTTGTGAACGAGACTACCTCATGGTTCTCCAGAAAACCCAAAGCTACATCACCATGGTCATACAAGGCGACAGCCTGAGCTTTAGGGTCTTCCATCTTCTGAGCTTCCATCTCAATTATTGATGCTTGAGTAAGACATCAACGCGCGTGTGCACAACTTCCAATGCGGACTTGGCACCGGAAATTATAGTGACAGGTTGAAAGAAAGCCCAGGCCATGTTTCCGTGTGTCAATGGTTTAATATCCGCTGCAGAGACGACAAGGCAGAATGCGGAGTACACAGCGATATCTCTGGCTGATAAGCTGATTAGCCAAAGTCAAACATGTACGCCGCGGCTATCTCCGTTGCGCTTAGACGCGCCTCGCGATAAGCCGATGGCCCGAAAACGGGCAATATTAACCAACGTCGAAGAATAACAAAAGGCTGATAGTTGGTTATTTTGTGCATGATTATAAGATTGATATAGGCCATATACAGTGTAGCTGTATAGTTGTTTCCTATTATAGTTAGAGCGATAAGTGCCAGGATTTAAGCTTAAATACAACGTGAGCGGAGATGCTTCCGGTTGGGGTTATTTGCAGTCAATAGAATCCGGTCTAAGTACGTATATGAATAGCAAATAGATTTCTCAGATGTGTCTCAGGAATGCCTCAATATTTGGATGCACTACTGCCAATGAAGACGTCGTGATTAGTAAACACTGAACAGTACATGCAGCTAAATCCCAACACTTTCTGTGATTACTCATGAATCTTACGTAAGATAAGGGGTGCCCCGCTATTGTCTCCATTGAGAGTAATTTTATCGAATCTTTGCATTCAGTCTATGTACGTACTTTTTATCAATTGGCATATTCCATGGACCTGTCAGTCAGACAGCCAGGATTCCAGTTCCCAATCACAAGTAATTGCTAAACCACGCCAAAGACCGAGCCTGGGTATTGTTTTTGTTTGTTTCCCCCAAACATCATCGTGCTTGTTATCATGTCAAGACAAAGGAAAAGTATTATTATTTTATTTAAGCAGAAGAGACAACGGGCCCGACGAAAGGGGCGAGATAGTCACGCTTGCCGAGGGGGACACCCTCCTTGCGCAGGATGTCGTAGGCAGTGACAAGGTGGAAGAAGATGTTGGGCAGAGCAGCAGCACTGGCCCAGGCAGCACCGGAGATGTTGAACTCGTCGGTGGGACCGATCTTGGTGGGCGCAACGGTCTCGCCGTTGGTGTTGGCGGCGTCCTTGTCGACGCTCTCGAGGGTCTTGACGGCCGCGTTGAGACGCGCGTGGATATCGGCGTACGTGGCAATGTTGTTCTCGAAAGTCTGAGCCTCGCGAGCGCTCAGGCGAGCGGACAAGCGCTCAGCAAAGGCGGTGATAACGTGGACTTGGAAGGTCAGGGGCTTCATGTCCGGGTGGATCGAGGCAGTGAGGAAGCTCTCCGCGTTGGCCTCCTTCTCCGCAATAGAGATGACGTTGATGAGCGACTTGATGGCGCCCGTGGTGGCGCCAATGGTGGCATCGTACAGAGTGAAAGGCATTGTGAATTGAGAATTCTGAGGAAAGGAGAATCGAGGTTTCCTAGTGAAATGTGACGAGGATGACAGCAGGACACACGGCGGGAGGAGGGGCTAATAAATAGCTTCTTTGGGTCGTATTGCTGCACTGAACCCCTCAGCTGATTATTAATTCAAGTCACCGCCATTTGTCTTTGACTTTTCGGGTGGGACAGAAAGTAATCACCGAGCAGTGTTCCAGTAGGTTCTATTGCGAAGTCAAAGGCGTGCTCGACAATTCTATGGCTGTATGATCGGCAGCTTGCGATGGTGATTGCACCACCGAGGCGGGATCCAGCGTCATCGTTGAATGGGCAGCACTCAAGTTTCGAAAATCATCTCTTCAAGACAGCATTATTGTAAAGGGACGACATCCATTGTTGGCTGATCGAGTATCGAACACCTCTCTGTACTGGCCACCGTTGGTTGTCATGACTCCAATCAGCGTCTGGAGGACCAGGGCGTGCATGGGGATGGGGAAGCAAACAAGTCAGACAAGACAAACTCGGGGATCGGGCAAAAGGTGGCACGAGAAGGGGAAATGAGAAAAGCAAAAGGAAGATTCAAATAAAACAACAACCATGGTGAAATGGCCATATTAATACCCTCACGCCAAAACAATTCATTAATCAGCTCCCCCACCAACTCCGGCAGAATCGGCCGTTCAGTGTCGCGAACATCATTGATGTTGGATTTTGCGTCGTCTCTAGCCAATCCCATGCTGCAATACTCCAGGGCCGACGCCACCTCGGGGCAGCCGGATTTATGCATAAACGGACAGTTAACTCGCAGTTGGGTAGTTCAAGACTGCGTTCTTCCGTATACAGCATCGTCAATCGGTGCTTTTTCCGGTAGTTTTCACGCGCAATTATCTCATCTCAACACATATATAATATCCTGCTAGCGATAGATGGGTAGTGCAGTTGAGCTGGATAAATGGTCAGTAAATCACCAGTCCTGAGTCAAGTGATGGACAGGGCCCGGGATTGTGAAATGCCGAGTTTGGCTGCTGGTTATATGGTGAAGAATATTCACGCTAAGCTGATAAGCTATCCTGCAAGCAGGCTGCGGTTGCTACTATGTATTCACTGTTCAGGCTCTTGTAAAGTACTGGTATTTGATTGTTTATGCCACACAATAGCTACCAGTAATACTAGTATTTTGAATTTAATCGCAGATCGAAGTGTAGCGATTATTAGTACGAAACACTTTTAAAAACAAAAACAAAATTTATTCGTGCCTTAGACATCTGAATAAGTAGAATTTCTTTTTTTAGAAGAAATCCCTTTCTTTAATCCAGTTAAATCAGCGCAAATCATATCTCACCCCTTGCTGTATAATCTCCTTGCATGTAAATTAAATGTTCTTTAATTTAGGCAAATCAGCTTCACAAATCATATCTCACCCTCCTCCCCCCTCCTATATAATCTCTAATTACACTACGTTCTATGCTCCCTAGTGTTCGTATGTTACATATATAAAAGCGGTTCTTTGCCCCACCTACCCCTTGTATGGAAATATTGGGTCTAGCCATGTAGGTGAATAGCAATTGTAATTGGCTACATACACCCAGTGCAATCCTACCAAAGGATTCCCAGAGTAAATGAATATTCATATATGAATGGTTATGTGCAGGATTGTTGATATTCATGTTGATCTTACCGACCTGTGCTTACCGTCCACCGTGGTTCGCCGCCAAGAACCCCAACATTTGAAGCTTCAATGTTGACATTCGCCATACCTCCTTAATACACAGACACTAGGAAGGCATTGTCTGCCATCGATGGAGAAACAAAACTCCTATCTGGTATACAAACGAGATACCAATTATCTAGTGTACTGGATAATCAACGCTTCAAACGCTATCATCGAAGCTTCTCACGAATATAACGACAGCAATTTCGAAGAATCCAATGTGACCGGTAAACTCACCGTGGCAGCACTGGTGGCTGTTGGCACAAGCCACGCAAAATGCCGAAACCCCGGTGGACGAAAAGGAAGAAATCGACCAAATTCCTTTTGTGAATAAGTTTGATGCGCTCAGCCTTGGTCTATCCAAGAACGAGAAGGCTGGTGTCAGTGAGGAAGAGGAATCCGGCCAAGATTCGCAGAACCCCCCTGGTGCAGCTCCACGGAGAAAAGTCCAAAGGAAGCCAGGCAAAGGAAAGAAAAGCAGGCGAAACAAGAACGAAAAGAAAAAACAGAAAACAACAGGTGAAAAACTTGAATAGATTCCCTTGGAGAGCTACCGCATTATTCAAGACACGGAGGGCATTATCACCGACTACCTGATGGCCATATATGCGTTCATGCGGGAATGGATGGACCTTCGGGGTTTCATCCAAGAATTATGGCACGACGTAGCGTATGATGGCTTAAACGGAGCTGCGGTCGGGACTGTCTCCAATGCGACTCTTGCCATTATCAAACGCATGGAATCCTCCCTATTCATTGAGTTTCCTGGACATGAATCATACGATATAGTGATGAACACAATTACTCGGGGCAATGTGGAGAAAATCAATAGTAAGAAGGAATAGCACACTTCCGGGAGTCCAAGAAAAAGAATGTCGTAATCCTTATCATAGCGCCAATTAATTTAGCAAGGACGTAGTCACTCATCCGTTAAACGGCAGCCGCACAGATCCAGCCATGGCACCCTTCTAGACCGAGATGGCGTTTCAGGCGGCGTAACACCCTGGCCATGATTGTCTCGAAGCAGGCCTGGAAGTCCACCGGCTGCAACTCCAATTTCCACGGTCGGCACGAGCCCGTCCGAGCGACAGTCGCAATTGGCAATCTAGACGAGCCGTTGGCGCCAGGCGAGAGGAATAGTAATAAGCACAATAGCAATAAAAACAAGGAAATCAACGATATCAATTTATCAAAGAGTAAGAGAGAGATAGCGAGCCGCCGTCAAAGCAGGGATGAGCATTGGCGGGTGGAGGCAGGTGCCACCCGGGCCAGAAAGTTACCAGATAGGCAGGAGCGACCGTCTACTCCGCACACTCTACAGACCCCGTGATCTCTCTCTCTCTCTCTCTCTCCCTCTCTCGTTCTTCCAGTTCCTCAGTTTCTTTTCGTTTTCGCCTCGTCTGCATTCCACAGGACGGCCACTTTGCGATTCATCCGATTTGCTCAGGAATCGCCCCTCTCCACCTGCCACTGCCTGAGGGCTCTGATTGCCCCGTCCATCGTGCTACAACCCACTCGCTAGCCCCTCTGCCCTCAACTCATCTGGGCGTCCTGTCGCCTTGTTGGCCAGATCCACCGGCGCTAGACCCGCTCCATTCCCCATTGACATCGGCGCGACATCTCGCTCCTTCTGTGTCCAGTCCTCGTGTCGCCAGGCCATCCCAACCGTACAACAACCAGTGCGACCATCCTGCCGTTCGCTTGTACAGTCGCCCGGCTTTCAACTACTTCCGCTCTTTCTCTCGCTCTCGCTGGTCGAAGTCGATATCCGTTTCTCTCGCACCGCCTCGTTTGTCGCAGTGCCGCGCCGGCCGCCTATCCTGATCGATCGATCGACCTGAAACCACGGCCATACACACGCACACATCGCTTTCCACCAGAGTCGCTTCAACGTGTCCATCTCCATGGGCGCTCGTCCATCGCTTAGTTTCCTGCGTTCGTCGCTTTTCCCCTGCGCAATTGGTTCTGGTCGCCGTGGTTAGAAAAATCCCGCCATGTTGTTGAAACCTGCCACCCCCCTCACTGTGCTACTGCTGGCCGCCTTCGCGCTGCTGCTTTTGTCGACTCTCTCAACCCCCGTCATCAAAAAGGTGCCGCTGGCTACCTTCAAAAATGTCGACTTTGGTGTGTTTGGGTACTGCAAAGACGACTCTTGCACTCCCGCTCGAGTGGGCTACGATACCAGTGAGTCCCCCCATCACAGCGAGCTATTCCTCACAACCAGTGGCTAACCTTTGTGCGTAGGCAATATCTTCGGCAACACCGACTCGGACAATGCCGATTTCAACCTTCCGTCCAGCGCGCGAAACTCGCTCTCGTCCATTCTGATTGTTCATCCAATCGCCGCTTTTCTCGCTCTAGTCTGCTTGGCCATGGCTGCCGCCTCTCACTTTCACTCGCCGTCGCATTCGCCTCGATACCTACTGGCTCTACTCATTCTTTTGCTGCCCACTGTCTTGGTGTCGCTCTTGGCATTCCTGGTCGATATTCTACTGTTTGTGCCGCACTTACAATGGGGTGGATGGATTGTGCTAGCCGCCACCATCATTCTAGTGGCTTGTGGGGTGGTCACCTGTGCAATGCGCCGTACACTCGTCAGCCGCAAAGCCCGCAAAAAGCGGATTGCGGAGAATGCTGAAATGAGTGGCGCGAACTTCTATGCTCGCCAGAATGCAGAGGCTGCGACATTCGCGAAAGCCGACTCCCCTCCTCCAATGAGCAGTGATACCAACGCTCCTTTGCTAAATACACTCACACAACAATCTCAACCAACCTCCAACTCGGCGCCGACCTTTGCCAGCTACGAATCTGCGCGGGCGACGAATGAAGAAGAATTGCAGACTATGAGCTCGCGCACGCCGTCAAACCGAACCCCTGGCCCAATGGACGATGGTGTCAATCAAGCTAGTCTTGCGAGCCGGCCAACCAGACCTGGATACAATGGACCCCGAGATGAATATGGGAATCCTATCCCTCCTGGCCCACCAGCTTCGTACGGGGACGCGCCTGGTGGTATGCAGTCATCTTCCGACCCGAGACTACACAACCAATACTCCGATGGCAGCCTTGGGTCACGACGAGGTCCGGGTGCACAAGGATATCCACCACCTGGTCACAGCCGCAATTATCCACCTCGTGGCGGGGCATATGGATATAATGGTCCCTACGGCGGCCGTGGACGTGGCCCTCCTCCCAACGGCAGAGGTTCCATGCGTGGAATGCGCGGGGGTGGTCCTCCACGCAACATGATCCCCGGACGTGGACCTCCTCCAGGCTATCCGCCGCGGCGAGACGGTGACTACGACGCTCACGGATCTATCCCACGTCGACCCTCCGATCGTGCAGGCTACCAAAACTACTCTGTTCCATATGCTTCGAATCACGCGCGAAATCCCTCAGCGTCACAGCCAAACCTCCCAGAAGTGGATGAGGCTGGTCATTCTTTTGAGATGATGCCGCAAAGTAGCGAGCCGAACCTCCGTGTTCGCAATCAGAACATTGAAGCACATCGAGAATCTAACAACCAGTCGTTGCCCAGCCCCAGCAGTGTATACAGCACCGAGTAAGTCAGGGAACAGTGTGGTTGTCAAGGTCAATCGCTAACCTCATTTTTAGACCATATGTACCACCCCGAGCTGGATGGTCGGCGAATCCGCATGCCGGCGCCAACAATCCGCGACGGCCTTCGCCTGCTCAACACATGAGGTCTGGATCTGGAGATAATTATTATGAAGACGTTGAGCCCCGGTTCGCCGAGGCAGCGGCGAGTGGCGGCGATAGTGGAGGAGCAGTCCCGTCGGTCCTCATGGCGGGAAGATCAGTTGGTGAGATCCCAGCAGCACAAGCACCATCACCATTGCACATATTCCATGACCAAACCGCCGGGGAAGCTCCTCGCTCACCAGCCATTAGCGATATAAGCCACACCAGCCATTTCACATCTATATCCGAACGACCGGTGAACCCACGCTGGCAGCCTGCTCCACCGGTTCCGTCGAACCTTCGGCCACCACCAGCAACACAACCGCGAGTCCAGGATGTTGTCCTGCAGGCAAACCCCGATTTTGCATTACCTGTTAGTTCTGGGCGGGGTGGTCGACTTGGTGGCGGCGGGCATCCACCTCCTGCAACTGAACATAACGGAGGCGGACGATATCCTACCCCGCCGATGTAGATTTCTTTTTGTGTCTTGAACGTATTTCTCGAAAGTACAGCCACAGTACAGTATTTCATTTCATGTATGGCGTTGTGGAAGGATTGGACAAGCAAGCAGTCCTGGCGTTGTGGTTTTTGTCTATATACACACTTAGTATGGTTCTTATTTTATTACCTTTTCCCGGCAGATGTGCATGGCTGTTCTCCAACTAGATATTTCGGTGTACTGAATATCAAATCCAACGTACTTTTGAACTTTTCTCTTATCGCGACCATGTCGTCAGCGTGCATCGGCAGGCGGGCCGGATAAATCGGGACCCCGCAGGCGACCTGACATCATGGGCTGCTCATGCTTGCCCCGATGCGGCAAACTGGTTTGTTTCGTCCTTGTCCCGGAAACCTTGGAAGCCTTTCACACCGAATGAGCAGTTTGGGAGTGAGTGGAGTTTTGGTGGCTGTTGGCCTCTAGAACAGTGAATGACGCAGCCATGTCCACTGCAACATATATAAAGAATGGGTGAATTCCTGGCTCTGCCGGCTTGACTCGGCCACCAACTCTCTGTCTATACTACATCCAACAACTCAAACAACAAGAAACAAAATGCCTGTCACCGTTCCCACCGCCGACTCGCTCCAAGACCTCTTCAGCCTCAAGGGCAAGGTCGTCATCGTCACGGGCGCCTCCGGACCGCGCGGCATGGGCATCGAAGCCGCACGAGGATGCGCCGAGATGGGCGCCAACATCGCGCTGACATACTCGTCACGCCCAGAAGGCGGCGAGCGCAACGCCAAAGAGCTGTCCGAGAAGCACGGCGTCAAGGCTAAAGCATACAAATGCAACATCGGCAAGTGGGAGGACGTGCAGCAGCTGGTCGAGACTGTCATCAAGGACTTTGGCCAGGTCGACGCATTCATCGCCAATGCCGGGCGCACCGCCGACAAGGGCATTCTCGATGGCTCGGTCAAGGACTGGGAGGAAGTTATTCAGACTGATCTGACGGGCACATTCCACTGCGCCAAGGCGATTGGTCCGCACTTTAAGCAGCGTGGCAAGGGCAGTCTGATCATCACGGCCAGTATGTCCGGCCACATCGCCAATTTCCCGCAAGAGCAGACTTCGTATAATGTGGCCAAGGCTGGGTGCATTCATTTCACCAAGTCGTTGGCCAACGAGTGGCGCGACTTTGCCCGGGTCAACTCCATTTCCCCGGGTTACATCGATACGGGTCTGTCGGACTTTGTCGCGCAGGATATTCAGGATTTGTGGAATTCGATGATCCCGTTGGGACGCAACGGACAGGCAAAGGAGCTGAAGGGGGCATATGTGTATTTGGCTAGTGATGCTAGTTCGTACACCACTGGCGCAGACATTGTCATTGATGGAGGATACACTGTGCGATAGTTTATCTTAGTTGTATATTAATATAAATTTTAAGTTGCTTCACGGTTTCTATAATCGCTGTTGGTGTTGATAATATCTGTTCATAGAAGTATTTATTTCACTTCTGTCTAGAGCACCAGGTATGTTCTGAATTATTAGGTTGAGAAGAAAAATGCTGATTGCTACAGTACATGCAACACAGTCAAAACTCCGCACGCTCCCCATGCAAACTCCTAATGCAAGCGTTCTACTCCAAACGCCAAAGAGACCCCTCGCCAACATGAAAATTCCATGTCACGTTTCACTTTGATCCTCCGTCTACCGCCTCAACCGGTCTGCTGCACCGCGCGGAGTCTCAATGCATTGGACTGGCCGGTCATCCAGATAAACCGTAATGCAATACCCTCTACCATCCAACAGCACAGTGCCACGACTGAGCGTGCTGCGCGGCAGTTCCGTGAAATAATAAAACTTGAACAACGGCTCAAGACCAATAGTGCTCAACTCGACACCAATTCCACCGATTTGATGCGGCAGACACACAGCCATCCCATCCGTCGTTGTTGTCTGGGAGGGCGAACGGAACACGGCAGCGTAAATGATACAGTGCACTTCCATGCCAATGGCGAAAAAGTTTTCTTTGTGTTCGTTGTAGCAGGCCAGGACCTGCTGCATGTGCTCGCGAGCGTGTTCTACGCCGTCTTCGATGCTGCGGCTGGACTGCGAGTCGCGGGCTGGTGCGATGTTGGCCATGATGGCGCCCATGCCGGACATGATGATGACAATCGTGGAGCCGTGGAGGTTGCGCGCCGCTATGGTATGTGGTTGGCGGTCGAAGGTGCAAACTTTGGTCTCTCCGACGTTGACTTCGATGCCTTGGTGAAAATCGAGCACCATGTGGGTAAGAGAGGACGGCATCGTGGTGGCTTGGATGTTGCGAGTGATGGTGATGCCAGTTGTGGGAGAGTTGTTGAAGGTGAAGTTTTTTTTTTTTTTTTTTTTCAGCACAAGGGGCAGGATAACTCCGCCCTGAGGCGGTAATTTCTGTGTCCATTGTTACAAATTTTTGAACATGGGTTTGGATTCTAGAACTGCGGTGACTACTTGTAGTATACACCATACAAAGAACCTATTTTTGGCTTCTGGGGGAATATATCCATTTTTGTGGCTCTTATTGAGTTTTCATTGTATTTTTTCATTCCAATATTCTTCTACTGACAATAGTCCGAAGGTTTCCGAGAAGAATTTGACATGTAGACAAGGTGTTTCTTTGTTTATACAATTTCTTTGTTTGCTATCCGACATCTAAAGAATAGAGTCATTGTTTATACTTTCAGAAAGCCACACAGATTCAGTCAAAGATATTCAAGAAAAGTCAACTGGTACTTTTATAACAGGTATCAGTTGGCATTTGTGGTTTTATGTCATGTGGTGGAATACTTCCCATACGAGGATTTTATATGTAGAAGGCAGGACCAGTTGACGTGAGGTTAAAACTATTACCGACAGAGGTACAGATGATCTCCACTATTACCCGGCACTAGAAACCCGGAGACATCTGGAGCTCTTTTGAAGAATGGTTTTCTTCAATGTTCTAGATGTCTCTTCAATATTCCGCCATGTATACAAAGAATCTGTGAAGAAAGGCGTCTGTCACATACATTTAGTGTTGTAAGATAAATACTTCCATTTCCAATTTCCAGACTGACTTTAGGCTGTCACCATTTAGCTATAGAGCTATAGGGAAGAGATCTGTAATAATAATACAGTAGCAGTAGAATTGATGCCTCAGGCAGAAACACTCGGCCCAGACGAATAATTCGCCGAGACACGCTAATCCTAAAGTGGCAAGGAAGTGACGTAATTAGACATGGACCAATCAGCGCTTGGTATGTACGACCAGTGACGAGGCTCAGAGACTGTTAATTATGCTCAAGAACGATAAATGTCATATTACGAGGTCCTATCATAGTACTGTATGCAATAAAGGTGATCTGCTATTAAGTGTTATACCTGGGATTCGCGACAATTTCCAAGTCGAGGCACAGCAGCGAGACCCGACGCCCGAGCCCCGAGCATCGCAAACGCTGCTGCTTATGGTTGACGATAATTGACCCAGAAAAAGATCGTTTTAATAGCAAATTACTCCATATTTAACTATAATTTATGTGGCGGCCGGCACGTGCGCGCAACCTCGGCACCGCCAGAGCCGATCGTTACTTTCCCCGGACGCTGTTTGTATCAGATCGCCCACCAACAAGCTCCATCAAGCTCTCGTGTGCCTGCGAAAATACCGAGGCTCGACACAAGATGTATCGCTCACCTGTACGATGCTAGTCTCAACGAATCCACTGGACCCTGCGTCTGGATACATGTGTGTTTGAACCCCGCGGGGACTGGGGCTACTATTTATTCGCTCTTCGTTCCTTAATTTTTTTGTTCTTTGCGCCCATCCCCACAACTTCACACAATCCTATCGCTGGATCATATCGACCATGGACTCTGCAATCAAAGCTCTGCAGCAGCACTCTGCCACCATCCAGGAGTATCTCGCTCCGCTGCTGGCCAAGCTGCCACCGCCAGTGCAGACCGCAGTCACGTCAACGACCGCGCGCAATGTCGTCGCCTTTGTCGTCGTGTGGAACATCATCAAGTCGTTCAACAGCATCCTCTCCGGCTTCGTGCTCAACAACTGGACCTCCGACAGGTATAACTGGCCGCGCGAGATCGTCTTCATCACCGGCGGATGCAGTGGCATTGGCAAGTACCTTGTCGAGAAGCTGGCGCAGAGGGGCATCAAGGTCATTGTGGCCGATATCCAGGAGCCACAGAGCAAATTGCGTATGCCGAAGTTGTTGTCTTCTTTTTGTGTACATAAGCTAATTCAAGTCTTTAGCATCCAATGCCTACTTTTACAAGTGCGACGTGACCTCGACAGACAGCGTCAAGGCAGTTGGCGCAAAGGTGCGCAAGGAGCATGGCGACCCGACTGTGCTCATCAATAACGCTGGCGTTGGCCACGAGGGCCCCATCCTCGACAAACCCGAGGGCACCATTCGCAAGGTGTTTGAAGTCAACACCCTGGCCCACTGGTGGACTGTCAAAGAGTTCTTGCCCTCCATGGTCAAGCGTAACCACGGCCACATCATCACCATCGCGAGCGCCGCCAGCTTCGTTGGCCTCGGCGAGATGACCGACTACAGCTGCAGCAAGGCCAGTGCGCTCGCCTTCCACGAGGGTCTGACGCAGGAAATTCGCTTGTGGTATAAGGCCAAGAAAGTGCGCACGAGGTAAGGTCTTCCTCTTTTTTTTTTTTTTTTTTTCTGCTATCGTGCGATACTGATAGTTGCATAGTGTCGTCCACCCTATCTGGGTTAAGACGCCTCTTATCAAGCCCATCACCGACGTGGATGTCAAATTCAGACAACCCATCCTCGAAGTCGAAGACGTCGGCGACGTCATCGTCAAGCACGTTCTCAAGGGCAACAGCGGCCAACTCATCATCCCCGACAGAATTAGAAACGCTGGTCTGGTTCGCGCGCTGCCCAACTGGGTTCAAGAAATGATTCGCAATGTTGCTTCGTTGGACCTGAAAAAGGTTCGCGATGCACAGGACGCACAGCTCGCCAAAGAAAAGGCTGCTGCTGGCAGTTCGTAAGAGTTGGGGTGCTTTTGCACTTGCACTTTTTGTATGATTATGATGACTTTTTTCGGACTTGTGTAATGACTGGTCATGCTTGGGTGATACCATGGATTTTGAGGGATATCAAGACATTATTCCTTATACATAAATCTATCTCTATACATAGATACATATACATGCATAAATTTGAACGCTTTTATACATACAAGCGGTCTATTCTATTAAGCCCACTGCTCGTGTTCTAGGCTGGCAAGAACAAATGACGCCGACCCGTGTACACTGTCGTATAGAATCGGCTGGTTGACATAGTACTGTTCCAATTAGCAACAACCCAAAAACACAAATAAAAGAAAAACTTACATCATACGTTGCCGACGAGTTCAAACTGCACACCGACACAGTCCCGTTCCAGCTCAGCGTATTGTTCTGGTTCTCCACAAGAAACCGATCCACCAGGTAGTTGAAGGCCTTGTCTGCCGCTTCCTTGTACTTTTTCGTGGCATCCTCGAACAAACCCAGACGAGCGCCCTTGTACAGGCCATACGTAAACATGGCACTCCCGCTCGACTCGATATAGTTTCCTTCACGACCAGGGTAATTGAGAACCTGCCACCATGCGCCCGAGTCCGGGTCAGCCGTCTTGAGCAGCGCGGCGGCAAAGTCGAGATATCGGACAAGAATATGGTTCCAGAGGGGCGTACGGGCGATTGACGAGTTCTCGTCGAGCCAGTCAACAAGTGCCATAAAGTACCAGCCCATGGAGCGGCCCCAAACTATGGGGCTTGCGCCGGTGATGGGAGCAGCCCAGCTGGCGGTTACAGAGGCGTCATAGCCGTGGAATAGCAGGTCGGTGTTGTTGTCAAAGCAGTGGATCCAGAGGAGGTCGAGTTGGTAGATTATGTCGTTGGTCTTGTTGAGTACTGTAGAAGGGTGGAAGGTGTTGGTGTAGAGGGATTCGAAGCCGGTGTATGAGTACATTCCGTCAAGGTAGCTCCAGTTGGGGTAGGTGAAGTACCACAAGCCACCTGTGCTGTTAGAAAATGGGACATAGCAAAGTATTGCAAGGAAGACTTACCCCATTGGTTCTTTGGCTGCAGATCAATCGACCTCTTCAAAATATCAAGGGCTGCCTTGGCTGTTTTTCTGTCTCTGCTGCTAGTGCTGTTGTCCAGGTACTCATCCAACAGACCTCGACCAAGAGACAGCCGGTCCAAAGGATACTGCGTATCCTCTGACGCAACCAGCAACTTGCCAACGATACTCTTGGTGCCCTGTCTGACATAAGACCGATAGTCATGCTGGCCACAGTGATGATACGGCGTCTCGAGCAATTGCAACAGCGCAGCCTGCACAACTCCAATCTGCAGGTAGGTGGCGGAAGTCGGCTCTGCAGGGGCAATGCCCTGGCCGCGCGAGATGATGCTATCGGCCATCCATGTCGAATACCGCGGCCTTGAGCACGATGTATCATCATTGTTGCTGCTCGCCAACGCGGTGGCGGCGGACGACAGGGCAAGCCAATGGAGATTTTTCATTCTTGCGAGGGAAATCAGGTATATGCAAAATGTTTTGTCTTGTCTCAGGCAATTGAGGGATTTGTCCCCTTATATATCTTCGTCGTCGACAAGAAATCAACAAAATATCAGCTATGACGATCGCTTGCAGGATGAACGCCGGCCCTGACCCACGGCTGAGTTACCCCAAAAGTGCTTTTGGTTGGCTAGTCTAGCCCCGCTTTGCCAAGGCCGCCCCACCAGAGCAGCCAATCGGAGCTAGTGGGTGTACCCGCTTCCATTCCGCGCTCCAATCAGAATCAAGTATTCTCTATACAATCAGATACTAGCAACTAAAGGCTTCAAGAACAGCGTATTCAATGCGAAACAGGTACGTATGACATTGATATTGCTGATGTTTTGTCGATCCTCTGTCTCTAAATATTCCACCGTGGGGTCCCATGTCTCAGATAGGCTTGTGCTTGGCCGTCGTACCGCGCGGTTTAACGCCAAATCCGGATCAGGTCAACAGAAGAACCCATTGACACGAACTCTATAATCAACTGAAACTGTGCCCGTGGAGGGAAGCAGTGTCTTATATGCTTTCGGAATGATCAACATCCCCGTAACAGATTCTAGCTCCGATCCGCATGCCCGGCCCCAGTATTTAGACGCCACGATAAACATCAACCAGACCATGCACTACCGTGTTTTTTGCATCGTGTGTAGATCTCTCTAGTGTTGATAGCTAGAAGTTTTTTTCAATGAGGAGGCTGTGTCGTACACCTGCTTGACTCGTTCGCCATGTTATGTATATGTCGTGCCCTTCTTGTTCATGTTGAATGTCATCGCACATCGGTAAACCCTCCTCACACGAAGCACAGATAGATGCAGATCCAGAGTGCTGCCGGTACACAGAAACTGAGAATAAGAAGTGGTGTTGAAACCGGCGGCGGCCGGCGGGCGACTGTGAACTCCATCTCCGACGGTAGGCTTTCAGGTATTATCGACGATGGTTTGCGTGGTGACGCCAGGTTTGATCCACTTTCCAGATCTCTCTCTCAAAAAAAAGAAAAGAAAAGAAAAGAAACAAAAAGTCTCTGACTAGTATCAACGAGGAAAAGGTTTCTTTTTTAAAATCTTTCAAGAAATAAAACAAAAGGATCGGTGTTAAACATGATTGAATGTTTCGGGCCGGTGTTTTTTGGCCCCTCCTTTTTTCAAACCCTCGGAAACCGAAGCTGTGGCTGGTAGGTAAACACTCGATATTAGTCACGCGACTAGTTTTAAAACGCTCCAGAGCTGATTAGGAAGTGCGTTTCGACGCCGGTTGATATTGGTACTGCTACAAGCAGGAGATTATATGAGACATGCAGGTCGACGGGATAGGCGGTTGTAGTCGACTCGGATCTTTTAACAAACTGAGCAGTTGAGCGTATTTGCGAATAACCGGATTCAAAGCCTTTTACACACTACGTATACTTCGTACATTTAATTAAATATCGAAGACACTAATTAATAGACTAGTATAGATATAGTAGTTTTATGCTTGGCTTGCAGCTAACATCTCGATCTCCAATACGCATTACGCAGTCTACATAACACTAACCCATCTAAGGATTGGTACATATATCATTTATACAATATTAATGTAAAAAGACATTCATTCTGTTGGTTCCTGAAGAGAATTTTGATTTAAGAACATCATCAATCGATCGTTTTGTATCAATTGTCCAGATGTTCCTTTGCAAAAAAGGTTAAATATTTTCACACTGACGGCAACACAATGTCAACTGGTAAGACATCATTTGAAAAGAAGAAAATGCTGAACAGAATGAGCTTCACACACTAGATATGTTTGCCTTATGAACTGCTTCTTTAACTAAAAATTCAACCTTTGCATTTGCATGTGTCTATTTCGAGAATACGAGAGTTGCCCCACTCCTATATTCCCGACTGACAGCACTGAGTCATACCTCAAGCTGTGCTGACCAACGCGCCCTTAACTATAAAACCCAATCACCCGAACTTGACTAGACATTTAATATTACACGTCCGCCCTCATGTCAATAAGAAATAGAATATCACGACAGGAACCTCTATCTCCTGAACAAACGCAAAAGCTCATCAGCATGGAACCCCACTTTGCGCCAAAAGCGACGACCCCTCGATCCAGCAAGACGGTTTTGACCATCGGTGGTTTGAGAGTGTATGTTTATGGGCTGGAAGAAGCAGAAAAGCAAGGATATTCCGATGTCGCGGTCCTTTATCTCGCCCACGGCCGCACCAGGCACTATGGGGATATGGAGTTGATTGCGCATGAGGTTTTGCATCAGTATGGAAATGCCGAGGGAAGCAGAAGCGCTGGGTTGATTGCGGTGACTTTGGATATGCGGAATCATGGGGAGAGAACGGTATTAAAAAAGCTCATTTAAGGCTTTGTATCGCCGCAGCATTTACTAACATGTTAGTTAGCTCAGCGACAAGTCCAATGACGCGTGGGATAGGGGGAATGAATTCCATGCGTATGATATCCCAAAAGTTACCCTTCTCTGATGATTCCCATACTCAAAATATCTCTAGGCAAGACATGTTGTCTATCATATCCGGCTCTGCGCAAGACTTCGACCTCGTCATCGATTATCTCCCAACCTACCTACCGCAATTCAACAAATTTTACAACATCATGTCTGGTATGTCCCTTGGGGGACACACGTCGTGGCGTCTCGGAACCAATTCTAGCAGCAAGCTTCACGGCCTCGCTATAATCATCGGCTGTCCTAATATGGCTGCTCTTCTCCTTGGTCGACTAGGCGTCGATTCTAATGCACTTTCTGCTCTGGCCGACGACCTTTACAAGATCCCCTACGATACGCTCTCAGAGTTGCTTACGGAAGAACAGCGCCGCCGATGGCCTCGTGCTTTACATGAGCTGGTTGCTGAGTTGGACCGAAACACTGTCGAAAAGTATCCAAAGGATGTGCCGACTTATATCCTCAATGGAAAACTGGATCCGTTGGTGCCTGACCGGGTCACTGAAGCGTGGGTCGCAAAGCGGAAGGCTGAAGGATATACCAACCTAGATCATTTTGCGCAAGAAAATACGGGACATGCGTGTACGCAGGTGATGGTTGATAATATTGCGGGTTGGTTGGTGAGGCTATTTACTTGATTAGATGAGAATTTCGACTTGTCGAATGGGTTCGATGAAAACTGGAGGAAAATTTTTTTTCTTCAGTATAAACTCATGACTGAAGTTATTTTACTGAATTCGAGAGTAGTATTCGATTCTCTGATCACGCAGCGTTTAAAAAAGATCGAAGTGTTCTATATTACTTGCTTGCCGTTATTGAAAGACTTAATTACACAATAGCTGAAATATCCCGAACTCTTTGATATGCATCACATCCGTACGGTGCAATTTTCTAAGGGTAAATAGCGAACCCCTGAGAGTTCATATCCGTTCCGGCAATAACCATGTTATCAATGTCGGTAAACTTGCTTCCGGACAAGTCAATAGAAGCCACTCTTGCCTGGCTGTCCTTCGGACTAAACGCAAGAGCAAAGAACTTGTCGGTTGCATCAATAGAAAAGTCCAACTGCCCACTGTTTCCGTTGGTCGAGTTCCATTGCTGTATCACACGACCGCAAGGGATTTCGACTTGAGTGATAGTGTTGGTTCCGGCATCAGGGAAGATACCGGTGACCGACTCATGTGTGAGAGCAGACCAACAGATGGCCTTTTGTCCAGGGACTGTTACAGTTGCAATTGGCTTCGAAGGGCTAGCGGCATCAAAGATGTAACCACCCACCTCAGGCTCAGCGACGAACGCGAGCTGCGTACGAGGAATTGGAACAGCTCCAAATGAAGCATTCAGACCTGCGGGTGTGGATAATTCTCCTTTTCCAGACACTTGACCGGCCCAGTCTACATCATAGGTTGCAACGAAGCCTGGGCTCTCGGCCGAACCTCGCGCGGTAACAAGCAATCGAGACTCGTCGTCCACAAAGACAGCATCACTGACCAAGATTAGAGATGCATTGGGTGGGTTCGACTGGTGCAGGTCAAATTCCCGAATGGTATCAAATTTGCCGACTCCGAAGGGACTCCATTCGGCACAGCTAACACCAGATGGTGATCCGGCGTATCCGACGCAAACATGATCGCCCTTCACAGCAACAGTATTGGGGAAGCCGCCATTGACGGGATATGTGCCAACCAACTTGAGAGCTGTGGGGTCTTCGCAAGGGATGGAGAATAGGGAAACGTCGTTTGAGCCTGCGTTCACCGTGAAGAGGTACTATCACTTGCAGTTAGTATTAAACGCAAGATATCAAGGCTGCAGAAAACAGTACATCTCCGTAGACAACCACGCTGTGCTGACTACCTAAGGCATCTGGCCCGTCTGATCCCGTAGCAGAAACCTCAGCACCGCCTTTACCTCCAGTCAAGTGGAAGGTGTAGTTTCCGAGCTTCCCACTTGATTGAACAGAGACAGCTGCGATTTGGTTTGGCGACTTGTTGGTTTGGAAATAGACTGCTTTGGCTCCGTTTTGAAAAGGCAAAGGAGAAGCGGTAGCTGAAAAGGCCAATGCGGCCGCAGAACCCAGGAGAGTTTTGAAGTGAACCATGGCTAGTGGACTGGTAGAGCTAATGAGAAGAGGAAGGTTCGGCTTGTGTGTGCGTGTTATGCTTTGGGAGAATTATTTAATTGGGGTTTTGGCCATATTTATAGCTGCTAGTAAATCCAATCTAAGGTTCCTGTTTCTCCTTTCTTCTGGAATTTCCGTGGTCTCCAGCCCCAGAACAGATGATTCCACATCGACGTTTCCATTTAAGGAAATGGTTGTGTACAACCAAGCGGTGACATGACACATTTGACGCAACCCTATCACGTTGTGTGTCTAGTGTAGTATCGAGCGAAAATGCTTGGATGTATAATTATAAGTGCGGGGAAGTGATTATTGGCCATTACAGATACCAGCAGTCGATTTCTCGCTCCATTCCAGCAAAGCCCCGAAGCCGGAATCCGCGAGGACCTATTAAAACGGTCAATTTAAAAAAATTCTACTCGAAAATGGATTTAGTTCGTTTCTAATTTTTCTTGAGACCCCCGAAGAAATTAAACTTAAATGAATGACTGCACATTTGGTTAGCTTCAAGAAATGATTCCTCAGCAGATTATCAAGCATGCTCTGTCTAGTGTCAATGCGCGGCAAAAACAACCTTTTCCCAAAAAGGAAATTTTGATCTGTCATTAGCCCCACAACTTCATTACAGACACCAGCCTAGAGTACTACCTATATAACAAATATGTGGAACGCTAGCAGGGTCAGCTCACCCTCGCTCACAGATCGCTCACGGAGCAGGCTTGCGGGTTTTTTTACCCAAAACTTTTCGACCTGATGTGCCATGTTCTAACGCCACCGTGAGAGTGTTTAACCCATCTCTGCTCTTACAAAGCTTATTCATGCGTCCCCTGTCCGTCAAAGAAATCAAATATTGCCTATATTAAAACCCTACTCTACATTGCTTATACGGATGAATGCGACTTCTATATTATCTATTATTACTTCGTCTATCTTTGATACTGAGGCTAGGAGGGAAGTTGACAGTTAGGAAAATTTAGTATAATCTATAGTATAGGGTTACTATGCATTTCCTTTTTGTGAAGGAATGTAATCTTCTGCAATTTTAACCCTCACGCCATTGCTTTTGACGATACTCTCCAACTGATCGACTGTCGGAATGTGTGGCCGGATATTCCATTGTCTTTGCATATCTTGTCCGTCCGGTCCAGCGAGAATAGCTGCAGCAAAAACGGTGGGCATATTTGCTTTCACCACCCCGAGAACTTGGGGCACAAGAGTCCTGGGAAACATCACGTTTGTATTTCCATGCGGCGCAATAACTTGCGCCCTTCGTGCACAGTTTTCAGATGAAAGATCCACAATACCGCTAAAGTCACCCAGCTTACTCCTAACATATGCTTCACATCTATTCTCCATTTTGATATCTCGGCTAAAATCTGTTCGTGGTGAAGCAAATCCGCCTTCCACCGTATGAAGTTCCTTCGGCGATGTGACTCGATGCACCCGAATATGCCATGCTCCCGCCGGGATCAGCCACGACTCAACTAGGACATCTGTCCATGGTTTCCACTTGGAGAAGAGGATATCTCCTGCTAGAATCGCTACTTCACACCACTCCCGAACACGAAAGTGGCGGCCATCATCACTCAGGCCGATCATGCTATCAAAGGCACCTTGTGCAAACTCCCGTGGGTCACTCTCAATGCTAAATCCGTATCGGGAGGAATACGCAAATTTCATATATTTCTCGGGCACGTGTCGCATTAGCTGCTGCGTTCCAGGTCCTGAGATAAGCATAACGGTATGGTTCAGCTGATGTGTGAATACCATTCCAGCAACTGGATCGGTGTAAACATCAGCCCTAGGAGGCATTGGCAGCTCCTTGGCAGCCCAGAATGGATGATCAGCCGGCAGGCATAATGGAGCAAATGCTTTCATTGACCACCACGGCGATCCTGTTGAGCTGTACCGCTCAGTCATCAGGTGATTAGGGTATGCATATCCAAGTGTCAAAACGCCATCATCCAGACTATGGATCGGTTGAGAAGCCCACCAACGCAAATTGCGTAGATAAAGTCCCTTAATAACACCCCATGGCAAAACCTCAATATTTGCCACAGCTAACATACCCCAGTATGCAGCGGTTGCATGGCGATATATGAGACTACGTCCGTATGGAACATTAGCTCCGTTTTCGGAGAACCAATGGATGTAATGCTTTGCGAATTCCCCAGCTCTTTCCCGCCATCGGTCCGCACGGGGCTTGTCATTCGGTCGATATACTGAGTATAGAAGGCCGTAGTAATGCCAGGCGAAAGGGTTATAATAGTCCAACCTGCGTGGATCCTGGATATCGGCTCCGTCTCGATACCAGCCATCCTCAATATACATACTGTCAAGATCCTGCAAATACTCTTCTGTGCCATTTTTATCAACTGGAACGCCAACATTCTCAAGCCCCATATCAACGAGGACACGAAAGAACTTATGATTGTTATTGGCATGCAGCGTATTTCGGCTCTGTATTAACCAGTTCGCGAGGTTTCTTTTTGAATCCTCGTCAAGAGGATCATACACGTGTTCTGGTACGACGAGCAATGCGTACCCAAGGGCGGTCGCTTCAACGTGCCTCTGATCTTTGTCAGTGACCTCACCCCAGTACTCTGCATGATTGGGATCGGTGCCATTTTTCAGTCCCTTTCGGTAAACATGCCAGTGATCAAAATTTCCACCACCTTTGACTAGAGGTACTAATCCAAAAAGAGGACGAGCGAAGCCTTCAAGGTCACAGGCTGCGCGATCCCAGTTTGAGCTCGAGGCATCTAGCTGCACACGTGCTTTCCCCGGGGAGAACTTTGGGAGGAGAGGATTGAAGAGGTCGTGACAGGCGTGGACGATGTCATCGCGGGTTTTGAGCGGGTTGGTTGATAGGGGGTTGAATCTCGCTGTGGAGATTTTGCTAGAGTCGACATCCATGATTGCTCTTTTTCTTGACCTTATACCCAAGGGATATTACACGAGACTTTGGTGCATTTGAGCGGGATGTTTTTCTCGATTTAAAAACACCCCTATTCACATATGTAACCCGAGTGTCTGAGAAATGGATTGATATAACGCAGAGCGGAAATCATCTACGGCCTTCTCGCCGGCTTCTCAGCTGGTAGTTGTGCAGAACAGAAGCATTTACTTGCCACTGAGACTAATGGCCTCAGATCCTTCGGGCGCGGAGCAAATGTCGGCCGACGGATAATAATTGCCCTAACTGGATGTCCGGGGAAAAAGTGGACAGAATGCGGGGGGCCCAATTAAGTTCAGTCTATGCTTCATTATATGATAAGAAAGGATCATGAGCTGAAATGTCAACGTACACAGTCTGATTGAAAAAAAAAAAAAAAAAAAACAAAAAAAAAAGAAAGTACTGCTAGCATGACATCCACCGCCGGCACTGTTCTTCGTGATGTCCTTCCAAAACGCGACAAGTGGTGGTTTCAATACAAATCGCTACTTACTCTCAATCTTCTCCTTCTCGGGTGCATTACTTCAGATATAACCAACGGCTATGATGGCTCCATGCTCAATGGCCTTCAAATCATCCCACAATGGCAGGAGTATTTTGCTCACCCCGTTGGTTCGCGACTTGGCTTGATCACCAACGGAACACGAATTGGCCAAGCAGCAGCCTTGTTCGTTGTTAATCCGCTCATTGAGAGATTTGGTCGTAAGAAGCCTATTGCCATGGGTTCCTTGATTATGCTGGTGGGAATTGTGGTGCAAACGGCTGCTACGAATACAGCCATGTTCGTTATTGGGCGTGTTTTAATCGGGTTCGGAAACAATATACAGCAATCTGCATGTCCGATTCTGTTGTCAGAGCTGGCGTATCCTTCACAACGACCGCAGCTCAGCGGGATTCTGAACTCGACCGGCTCTCTAGGTCAGATTATGGCCGCGTGGATCACATATGGAACGGCAGGAATGTTGACTTCATGGAGCTGGCGTCTTCCCAGTCTTCTTCAAGCACTCTCTTCCATTTTCCAACTGATTATGGTCTTCTTCATGCCTGAATCGCCTCGGTGGCTAGTCTACAACAATCGTCGGGAGGAGGCACGCCAAATACTATGCAAATACCACGCCGAGGGCAACGAGAATTCGGAGCTGTTAGCGTTTGAAATGGCAGAAATTGACTACCAACTCGAGCTGGAAAAGGCCAACGCAAAATCGTCCTGGATGGAATGGTTCCGCACCCCTGCTAATCGCCATCGATTTCTCGTTATTGTGTCACTGGCCTTTTTGATCCAGTGGTGTGGAAATGCCTTAGTCTCGTACTATTTGCATCTTGTTCTGAACTCCATTGGTGTGACCAATACAAAAACTCAATTGCTGATCAATGGTGGATATACTATTGAAGGGCTCCTTTTTGGAATGTCTTTTTCGCTTCTAATCGATAAGGTGGGAAGACGCAAATTGTTTTTGAGCGGCATGGTTGTGATGTTCGTTGCCTACTTGCTTCTTACCATCATCACTGGCATCAATGCGAGCCATAATTTCTCCAATGCCGGAATGAGCGGTGGCACTGTCGCTATGATATATCTATTTGGCGTGGGTTACAAATTAGCTGGACCAACACAGGAGCCGTATTTTATGGAAATCAGTCCATATAATCTGCGGGCAAAAACATCTGTACTCAAACAATTTGGCGATGCTGGAGCAAACCTTTTCAGTGGATTCGTCAATCCAATTGCTCTAGATGCGATTTCATGGAAGTATTATATCGTATGGTGTTGTGTGCTTGTTAGTAACTTCATGGTGATTTATTTCTTTTATCCTGAGACAAAGGGATTGTCTCTTGAAGAGGTTACTCAAATGCTGGACGGAAAGACACCCGGCAAGAACTTGGACGAAGAGGACCAGAGTCAGGCGCAAAAGGCTACGGTGGAGACAGTTGAGGACGTGAATCCTAAAACTTAAATGAATTATTATTGTTTTATATTACTAAGTCAATATAATTGATGAAACTTTCCATCCACTCAAGACTTTTGGAGAATAATGTTCCATATGTCGAACGGTACTGCTTGTGATGCATTTACTGTCCCGAAAATAGACACATCACAATAACAATCGAGCTATATGCTCGGATTTCCATATGGAGCCGAGAACAAGCTTTGCATCTCACAAGGATCGAGAGGCATGACCGTGCACAGGAATGAACAAACGCGGGTCGGGCGAATTGTCGGCCGGTCACTTTCCCGGGCTCCGCGATACTAGCAAATCAGAATCAGATGAATGAGGTTGGAAGGGCGTGGGGCCAACTGATTGAAATGATAGCGTCGGAAATTGACCGTGTATCTCGAGGTCGCAGTTTGTTGCTTGGTATGACTTTGTAGATATTTACGTGATAATAAAAGCTGAGAACTAGTACCATGTTTGGTGCGTGATCCAAACTAGATCTAAAAAAGAACATAACTTTTTTAATACTACACCACCATGGAAACTGTGCATCACTTCACATCTTCAGACTCTGACACAGGAGTCTGTAGTGGCTCTGTTCAAGGGACAAGCAGCATCGCCACTTCCTTAGAGAACTCTCCGCCGTCATCAACGAAAGGTGGCGGTAATTTTATTGCTGTTGAACCAATGAGGAGAATTGACATGGAATTGCAACAGTTATTCTCCGAGTTTGGAGCCAGCAAGATCTGAAGAACGGCTGCACATTTGATTCCGCAAAATGTTGGCATCTCCCTTCCTCCCAACGAGACCAAGCAGAAATGTATCTGACGCCCCCGAGTACAAAGACAGAAATAGACCGTTTCCCAGAATATGTTTTGTCTTCTGGGCCCACTGCCGGAAAGTACACTACTCGGGAAGCCAAATTCTGGACATGCGGGTTTTTCCCAGGTAGTCTATACTGTCTTCTTGAGCGAAGCAGCCGATTCCCTAGATTGTTTCCTATCAAAGACAGTTCCATAAACCGACAGAAACTACACGATCAGCTGCTGACCCTGTGCCGTCGCTGGTCCGAGCCTCTACACAACATGGCCTTTCGGACCAACACTCACGATATCGGGTTTATTATCATGCCGGCACTGAGACAGGACTGGGAGTTGACTGGTAACAAGAGAAGTATGCAGAGTATCTTGACAGCGGCGGAGAGTCTTGCGTCGAGATTCGATGAGAGAGTAGGCGCAATAAGAAGCTGGGATCAGAGTTTTAGCAAACGATACAGCATTGTAGACAAGGAGGAGAATTTTTTAGTGATTATAGATAGCATGTGCAGTGAGTCCCTTCTTTCCATGGGAGGAAATATTACTGACGATGGATTGAAGACTTGGATCTCCTTTTTTATGCTGGTCATCACAGTGGCAATCAGCGATACTTGGATATTGCAACTGCACATGCACGCAAAGTCGCAAAAGCGATAATTCGACCGGATGGTTCTAGCTTTCATGTTTGTAATTTTGATCCCAAAACGGGTGGAATCCAAAGTCAATATACACACCAGGGATATCGTGATAATTCCACCTGGAGTCGGTATGTGTTTTTTTTTGCCATTTAAGAAAGCATTCTGTTAATACTGATTATTCTCCAGAGGGCAAGCATGGGGAATTCTTGGCTTTGCACAAACATATCACTGGACGAAAGATCCCTTTTTCCTCTCTGTCGCAACTTCTCTTTCTGACCACTTCCTTCAACGCCTCCATTCAGCACAACACCATCACCCCTGCGTTCCTCTATGGGACTTTGACGATACCCAGAAACCGTATTTACGAGACACTTCCGCTGGGATGATTGCCGCGAATGGGATGCTATTACTCCATCAGGCGCTGGCAGGCTGCCCAAGCAGCAGTAACTATCTCGACGGTGCAATAAATATCTCCAAAGACACGGTTAGATTGTCGCTTGCCGATGATCAGACTCCATTCTATCTTAAGGGGAATGGCATGGTTGATGTTGTCGAGCCGGTCTTCGAGTCCATTCTGAAGAATGCGACGGCAAACAACCACGAACATGCCATCATGAGATACTCTGATCATGGTTTGGTGTATGCTGATTATTATTTTTTGGAGCTCGGAAATAAGTTGTTGAGAATGGGATTGGTTTGATTGCATTTCCTCACTCGCATTTTTTGTGACGGTTCGCGCTTTTTGATAATACAAAGGCGTGAAAGCAGGACTAGATAGGTAGACGTCAAGATTACACTAATAAACCGTATTCACGTCGATAATGGGGAAAACAATTCCCAAAGATTTATAGCTTTGCATGTTTTATGCAGGATTCTGCTTGTTGACCGCCAAATCATCCATGTCCCATGTAAAGTCCGTCCCATCCAGCGTAATCACTCTATCCATCTGCGAAAATTGATGATCCAGCAAAACATTGGACATTAAAGTCAACTCGTCGTCGGCTGTCGTTCCATCGAAACCAAACGCCGTGGGCTGCGCATGCGTATTTTGATTTGTACCGCCATAGGCCTCAGATATTCCACATCCGCCCATATTGTCAGCATAAACGCCGGCAAAGGTTGTGTTGTGACGCGGAATTATACCCAATTCGTTCCCAGGCACAGACATGTTATTTGAAAATGAACCCCAAAATGACTGGTTGTTGCGAGTTTGTGCCGTAAACTTGTCCACTGCCATTGAGAGTTCCTGATTCCCAGTCGGTTTGCTGGCAGCCGTTACTGATCGAGGGGATTTATCTGCTTGAGATCGTAAAATGTCCAAACCAGTAATAACATCATAGTGGAACAGCTTTTCTGTCGGTAAAATATCCTCATTTAGACACTTTGAATGCAATCCTTCAAGTAAAGCAACGTATCGACCAGCTAAATCCAGGTGTTGCTCCTGCTCACTGCTATCCGCTAAAGCCGTTACGCTGCGAGGATAAAAATACCCCTGCCACCGTTGTGACATATCTCTTAGGCTGTGTAACAGAGTGAAGTATTCAGCGGCCAGCGGTGCTCCGTAAAACGTCCAATGAACTAACCAAAATCAGCCTGTTTACCAACAGAAATATGAGAGATGAGGGAAAGTAATGGAAAACGGCGAACCTAATAAGACCCTCGCCGCAACAAATGCACAGAATGGGAACTGTGCAACGACAATATTCGATTCACTGTAGGTCAGGAACTTTTGCGAGATCGACGAGGTCTCAATTGCGGCGAGCTGGCATGTCTCTGCGCTGCATACGCTAGGCAGCCGCACAATATTACTCAATTGAGCTGGCGGATAGGCTATGTGCTGGTGCAACAATATCATGGACGTGTTATGTGTGACATGTGCCAGAGTCAGATTTGGGTCCATTTCGACGAGAGTCTTGTCGCAGGAGATGTTAGAGTCTTTCCATTTGGTAGGGAGGAAATTTTTCCAGCTACTTCGATTAGTCTGCTTATCTCTGTAATGGATAATTGGGCAACACGTACTGAACCAGTCTCAAATCAAGCTCCTTAAACCGAGTCAACCAACTGCCTACCTCTTGTCGATTTGTGAAATCAACCGGTTGCTGCAAAAAGAAAGAAGTAACCTGGCATAACGATTCAGTAGCCTCAATGCGATATGCCAAGGCCCCGACTTGAGAAGACTCTGATGCTGGAGAGGTATCATTCCAGAAAGACGCGGGCGATGAAGGTTTTCGTGCTGTGGAAATGTTGCGTGCCGAAATGGTGTTGCCGATTTTGGCGGCCGATTTGTCCCAGATTCCGAAATAGGGTGTCACTGCTTTATCACCTCTGGCCCAAATTTTGCCGTCGCATGGGAGACGGCGGCGGACGTCATCGGAAGTAAGGCTTGTACTCCATCTATTTTGTTTGTTTGTTTTTGTTAGGGGTATTCTATCGATGAAAGTGGTCCGGGGCAGTTCCGTACCCTGCTGTCACCGAACATAGGCTAATGTGCGTCAGAAACTTTGTAAATATAAGTTCTCATATACAACAGCATACCGGTCGAGAATGAAGACGTTCCAAAAGACTTGTCGTCTCTCCTCAGCCTCAGCCCAGGTTTGAGAGTCTTCCAAGAGTGTGATTGGCCGAAGAAAAGCTGGTTTAGGCTTCTCGTCCAGTTCGATTGTTAGCTGTAGATACTCTACTGTCCGTGTGAGCGATCCAATGATAGGCGATGCACTAATAAGATCTCCGTCACCCATCTAATACAGTTAACACCAAGGAAAACTACAGTGGCGCAAATTTAGAAGAAGAGAAGAGAGAGTTGCTCACTCGGTCTGAGGCAATGATGATCATTGCCTGCAAGTTCTCGACGGACAGGTCGGCTATTGCCATCCTCATCACCATATCTCGCGAGATTCTTATTTGTGAGCGTCTTTCTGATTCCTCCATCTCTATTTCATCTAATTTCATATGTTTAAGGGTGACGCAAACCATCGCATGAACGAGAACAACAAGATTCTTTTCATCATGTGAGAGATTCTTTAACCGACTTTCAAAGGTCGGTTGGTGCACACATGGTAGCCATGGGTGGATTTTAGCAAAGTATTTTTTGACGATTCTGTTCAACACGTGTCGTCTTGGTAGAAGTTCTTGTCGGTCAACTCTAGCAGTATACTCTGATTCGTCAGTGTCAGTTCTCCGTCTCTTGGCTGCGTTGCTTTCGCCAGTTTTGTAAGCTGCATTAGTATCAGGAGCCACATGGCACGCTCCTTGGCAATCATATGTTATTTGTCCCTGTGGGGGCAATTCATTACTGTCCTCTGTCCCGCCTTTCACAGAGTTGGCTATAAGCAATGCTGCATGATACACGCACCCTCGCATATCGAGAGCTACGTTATTCGGAGAAACACTAGATCGACGCTCTCCATTCAAAAGCAGTCCCTCCAAAGCAGCTAAAGGTCATCAGAAATGTAATAATATATGAATAACAGCATTAGTACTGACTGATTCGCTGATTGAGACTCTCTACCGCACCACTCCGAAGACCAGGCTTCAGTTTCTTCCGGTCGTATATACAGGGACACGCTTCGAAACAGTTAGTTGTCAGACACATTTATCTTGCTATATTGATTTACTCACAAAGTCTAGAGCATTGCGAGCAGGCAGGAGTTTCACGTGAGCATTTCAACTTGCGCTTTCTGCACGACTGGCAGGCAGTCAACTCCTCTATCTCATCTCGCCGGTCGGGGGATGTATTTTTTCCAAGAGTGTCTTCCGAATTATCATCTTGGGGCATTTCTTCGGCCATCTTCTCTTATAGGGTGCATGGTACGATTGGAGTATTGTGATGCAGCAATGGATGGATATTTGAATGGCAAACATCGGCATCGGCAATTGAAAGTGCGGAGTAAAATCCGGGGTAGCACCGTGGACCGGTTGTGACTCGCTATGATTGGTGGAACTTGTTTTCCCTCACGCGCAAGCCAGTAATTCACTGTGCAATAAGCATGACGATCGGTTATAACATGTTAAATTAAACTTAAGCTAATGTCGGTAATGGATATTGAGGTACGATATTTGTACATGAACCTCGAACATCCACTATAGATTAGCATATGATCATCAATATGGTGTTTCTTTTTGTACAAGTCTTTTGTATGCAACAAGGTTTTAGTCATGGTATGTAATATTTTCATAATGCTTGCGAAAATGATATGAAGCTCGAGAAACAATGAAAGGGACTGAAAGTGCTGCTTAGTGCTGAACGCCGATGGCAAAAAAGTGGACATCAGACGGGCTTGTCCCCTGGTTATAATTTCCAACCTTGAAATACCTGCTTGGCGCATCTAGGGAATACGTCGACAAAGTTTGCTGCGAGCCATTATTGATACTAACACTCAACACATTACTCTCATACCGAAGCTCGTACGAGAACTGAGTTCCAACAGGGACATTGCCGATAGTAGTAAACTTCTCATTGCCGCCTGCACGGGTCTGCTCTACCCCCATAACAATGTCGCCACTGGAATTGTAGTACAATTCGCAGACAGGTTTGGAGGAGACAGTATCATCGATATGCACCTGCCCAATGACTGTTCCGTGGCTGCTGTTATCAGGTTCTGTCACGATAAGGGTTGCACTCAGTCGGTTTGTCCCTGCATTGGGATCCCAGCTGGTTGGCGAGCCGGAAGATGGATCGACTTCACGGAGCTCCGTACGACAGTGTTTACTGTTTGGCGTTGTCACGCATCCGGTTGATGTTCCGCCGGGGACTTTCATGACGAGAGCACCATCCCCGCTCTCGGTGAAAAAGTATTGATGACCAGAGTCTTGATAACCATCGCAGCCTTGCAGCGTGCTCGACGATATGGTCTCAGGAGAGCCGGGGGAGCCAATTGGAAGTTGTAATTCCCATGGGCTTAGATCAAAATTCCCCCCCGGAGCACAGCCAGGGTTCAGAGCGGCGCCAATGACTGGCAGAGCAGCCGTAATATAAATGGTAGCAAGTTGTAGATGCATATTTCGTTATTTGAGAATACCTTCGTGATGAACCAATACGTTGCACTTAATACACTCGTAAATTGTGACTTGACATGAGATTGAGACAGCCAGCGGTGATTATATATTTTTTAATCCAAGTTGTTTGCTTTTCTTCATACGTAAGTTCCATGCCCTCGAAGCCCGGATTCACGTTACATCGCATCGGACTGTGGCGGCCGCTGAATGACCCGGTTCCCGAACCAGGTTAAAAAACAGAAAGTTAATCATTAATTATGAGGTTGCCATTTAATTTGCTAGCTGTTTTCCTTGTCAGCAATTTTTAGCAGGGCATCATCGGCATTCAAATTTTGGTTTGTGGGGGCCAATCTATGTCAGACGTTGTACGTAAACATAGCAGTCCACATATATCCGCATGTAGTACAGACACGTTGATGATCTAGCAGTAGTTGACAATCGTCTTATTCCCACCTTCAGCTCCTACTTGGAGAGCGCCTTGCATAGTAGAATTTCGTCCGTAATCAAGCAACATCTGCAAACCTCTCACCTCCCTAGATAAATAGATATAGGTCCCTTCTGAAGCATTTGTATTGACTCGCATTTACTCTATCTTCCAACAGAAGCCGAAACAATTTGGAAATAATCGTTGAAGCAACTCCTTGAAGACCATCTTCTTATTCCAACCTCATTGATTGACACCGAAGCCTTTATTGATGTGGAGCTTGGCGATTCGTTTTAATCCACAGCTGAAACATACTAGAGTAGTGGGGGAGTATTGACATTGTTTTGAATTCTTCCGAATTAGGAATATGGTACCTTTGAGCCACGTGCACCCTTGGGCAGGTCAGAAAGTAACTTATTCGATTGGCCACTATAATACATTAATATTAATATTATATGAAGCATTTCTGGTCAAGAAGTATGTTGGTTGTTCGTGGGGGACTAAACCAACATTTGGAACATTGAATGCTATAGATCTCGAACATCATCTACAAGAACCAGGAAGGAATATGTACCCTCCGACTTTATGTTTCGCTCATCTCAAAAATCAAATCACAGTTTCTTTGACCGCGTGTCTTCTTTATCATCCATCTAGAATTGGGCTGTCATTCGATAGATCGATAATGGGAACGGCTAGCACAGCTTTTAAAACTTTTTATCAGCAATATGCCAGATGGCAAGTTATCAGACTTTACTGATGACAACATCCATTGTACATTGGACCGTTCTTTTCTCAGAAAAGTGTGATTGGGTGGCATACTCTTTATTGTTCGAGATTTAACGTTCTTTCCATGTATTTCAAATTTGAGTGGGCAGGGACCGGCAAATGGGAGGAAGAGGAAGTCGGTAAACCAAACAGAATAAGGCTCAAGTTTGAAAATACGAATGAGTGGATTGTGAAGGTGTCCGGGTCGAAGCGGCCTTGGTGGATCCCTGAGGAGCCTGATCGTCTTCCTAAAGTGTACGAGAAGTTGGTGATGAAGGTCGATATTGACATACCCATGGCCGAGCTGGACTACTTCCTCACCACAAACCTGCTCTTTCCGGGCCGACATGTGTTGAAGGCCCATGCCCCATACACCAAAGGCAACGATCACAAAGGACATGCGGTGCCTCGTGACCTTATTCTTACTGGAGACGTAAACGAGAATCTGACGGAGTCATACTCAACCGCTCCCTCCTCCAGAACAAGCGTTCTCTAACAGTTTTGACGGCTGTATCGTCATAGCTTGAAGAATGCAGTGACTTTACTTTTTTCTTTTTTAAACCACTTTTAATATCCACATGCAGCTGTAACCATCATTAGCAATTCTTCGTATGACGCTGACTCGAGACCTAGGTACATGAAGCCGGTCATGAAGCGGTAACCGCCACCTGGCAATAATCATAACATGGCTGCGGGGAGAAAATCTGTTTCCCTGATTGTCATACTGGACTAATTAGTAACCTTTTCTTCGATTGGAAAACCCCTATGTTTCTCGTGGATAAATAATAATAAAGTCAAGAGTGGCGGAGACGATTTATCCGTTTTTGGAAGTATTAGCCGGGTTGGGAAGGTGTGAGCACTAATGAACGCCGTCATGGCCAAGACTTGCCTTTAGCGCTGGTTATTCAGTTTCTGAGCCAATCATATTTCTCTCCGGTTCTTGGCTAGATTGAATGTAGTAAAAGGTGGAGATCGAGAATTTGCGAGACACCATGATCAATCCTTCAAGGTGCTTCTAAGTTCTCATAAGTCAGACCTCACGATCGTCATATAGAGGCAATTCCATTGTGCAATTCCCTACCACTGTGAATATGAGTATATTTAAGACCTTCAAAGTATGTTGCTGTGGTATTTACTATGTTAGTATCCATTACAACATTGAATATTTAGAAGCTAGCAATACATGTATGGACCAAGAGAACTGTACATCAATTGATATGTAAATGCATAAAGACATATCCTCGTAAAACTGGTGCACCAAGTGTATAACTTTGAGTGTCTTATATTAAAGATCATGGTCATCACTGCGGAGAAATATAGATTATTACCCAAAGCTTTCTGGCCAAAGAAAAAGCTCAAGGAACTAACGCTTACCTAGGCCGCTATCCATCTCGGGGCCGAGATTTTAGTATAGCACCGAGGACCCACTTGTATAGTGTTTGTTGATCATCGTTCGTGGTAAGAATCTAACTTTCGGTATCTAAAGTGTCGTTCGGGTCCGAAATTATTCATCACTAGTAAATTATTCATATCATGAAGACAACGTATAAGTACTCGGTGTATCTCCCAAATAGTTTGTAGCAAGCACACACTCAAGACCATCCAAAAGACAATAACCCCAAAAGACAATAAACAGCTCAGAAATGCAACAAAAAATTGAAAAGACATCCGTCCTTGTCGTCGGAGGATCGCTCGTCGGTCTTTCCGCAGCATTGTTCCTATCTCATCATGGCCTTCAACCCATCCTTATTGAACACCATGCAGGAAGCTCTCCTCATCCTCGAGCCATGGGCTTCCTCTCGCGGACCATGGAAATGTATCGTGCTGTCGGAATAGCGGATAAGATTCCTCTTGCGGACCCTAACTTTAAACTCGTCCGTACCCGAGTACACAGCTTGGCTGGAAAGTGGCACGAGGAATCTTACTGGGGTAACGACAAGTCGTCAACAAAACAGACTGCTAATAAAAACGATATGATGGATTATGCATACACTATCGGGGCCGATATATCGCAAGACGAATTAGAAGGGGTTCTTCGAGAGTCCGCTGTTAAAAAAGGTGCTGATCTACGGTATTCGACCACCTTAATTCGATTTGAGCAAGACGAAAACGGAGTCACGGCATTTGTCAAAAACAGGAATGATGACACAGAATATGAAATTCACGCAGACTACATGATTGCTGCTGATGGTAACCGGAGCTTCGTACGCGAAACACTGGGTATTCAACGAGAAGGGCGTGGTTATATGCAGACAATGCGAAGTGTATTATTTAGAGCTCCGGAGTTGGAACAATATCGCAAAAAAGCAGTCCAGTTCACTATTGACCAACCAGATCTCAAAACATTCATGGTGTATTACCGCAATGATCGCTGGGCGTTGATGTTTTCCGATGACGTTCAGAGAGACGAAGTTGCATACAAAGAGGCTATCTACAAAGCAGTGGGCAGGACTGATTTTCCCGTGGAAATTATTACTACCGGGGAATGGGAACTAACTGCACTTATTGCAAATTCCTTCCAATCGGGACGTATATTTTTAGCCGGTGACTCTGCACACACCCTGCCGCCAAACCGAGGGGGGTACGGTGCAAATACTGGAATAGCTGACGTGTGGAATATTTCTTGGAAGCTTGCTTCTGTCATCAAAGGTTATTCTTCCCCAGGACTTTTGGATACATACGAAACTGAACGACGTCCTGTTGCCTTGTTCCGCCATGACCAAATGTTTTCCAGACAAGACTATAAAACGTATGCTGCAAAAGACACGAAGAACACACCACAGCTGGATGATATTGCAATCGAGCTGGGTGAAATTTATCACTCCGAGGCTATAGTTTCCGATTTAGGAATCAATAGCGTACCGCCTGTGAAACGCCCAGACGAATGGAATGGAGAGCCAGGAACACGAGCTGCACATTGGTGGCTCAAAAATGACGAGCATTCTAGAACATCTATTGACTTTTATGGAAAATTTTGGACTTTGATAACCTCGAGTGACGTGTGGAGAGATGCCGCATCTCAGGTGAATAAATCAACGTTACTCAAAATTAAGTGCATACAGCTTGACATTGATGAAACTGCGGAAGACTTGGATGGGTTGAAAACGATTATGGGGATTACAGATACCGGCGCATCCCTGGTTCGCCCTGACGGCGTTATTGCTTGGAGGTCGAAGCACATATCAGATGCAGCTGGGACTCCTGCAGATCTTCTAAAGCGAGTATTGTGTCAAGTTGCGTTTGCATTTGCATCCATCTGATGTAACATACTTATAGAGTTTTTGTTTGTTTTTTTTTTTTTTTTTTCCCCTCACCTTCTTATCTGTTTTTCGTCCAGTAACCGACTGTATTGCTGTGTGATGGGGAGAAGGTCGATTTATACTTGTCTGGAATTTACAAACCATCGACATGTGGTTGGGTCTGGAAAAATTGCGCGACACCTGTTGGCACATCTATGTATAAATAACTAGAACCTGTAAATGAAGTTTTTCTATAACCTTTGAGCAATTGAACCATGACGTTGTAATAAACCCCAGTACCAAGGTCGTTTTTTTATTAGACATATGATATCAATTGATTCGTCTAACTTGCTTCTTTTCTCAAAAGAGACATTGAGTAAGAGCTTAGTTATATGTTGGATTATTGAAGGTCACCCTGCTCCAGGTGACTTGGCCACAAGGAAGCTGAAAAATGAAACGAACAGATTGTCAATTAATTGCCTTTATTGAATGATTCTGATTTTCTTGTGCTGCTTATTGTTTCAAGTTGTTTTTACGAAATGGTCCGCGGAGACATCAACCTTGAATGATAACACGAGGCCTAATCCCGAGCTAGGTCAACGATGCAATTGACGTACCGAATGGCGACACTTTCCACCGCTTTGGGGATAAGCTTATTTTTTTATTATAAGTGTTGATAATACTTTTATTATTTTTCTATTAAATCTACCGGGAACAGAGATTTTACTTTGTTT
Source organism: Talaromyces sp. P118-02 (assembly GCA_037040535.1). Lineage (NCBI taxonomy): Eukaryota > Fungi > Ascomycota > Eurotiomycetes > Eurotiales > Trichocomaceae > Talaromyces > Talaromyces sp. P118-02. Next base: position 51,486 of record JAXQGY010000007.1, read on the forward strand.
AGTATCATGAGTAATGTATAATCATTTCGCGATTCGCTTTGCAATATAGAAATCAACCGAAACCGTCATCACGCAAGACAACCAAAAGCTTCTGCTGATCGTTCTCCATCTCAATCAATTTTATCTCCATATGCTCCGTGGTCTTGTCTCTTTCTTGTTAGTATACAAGCACGTCTTTGGTGAGGGGCAGCCACAAAGCTTCGCCATCCCACCCACCGAAGCACGCAATTCTGAAGAGCTGATCAGGTCAATCCGCCATCAACAAACATTTAACTATTGGCCAGCAACGCCAGCTCAGACCACCATGCCAAGTTTACTGCGATATTAAAAGTCTTGGAATAATTTTGTCAAAGTGCCATCCAACACGCCAGCCACGGATATAAAAAGGGCGCCGGTACCAGCATGGATTCTTCGGCCAGGACCAGTACGGATACACCTGCATACGCAGAGACAACACCTCTTCTCGGTTCCGCCCAGAGTGATACAAGCTCCAATATGTCTAAGGCTAACTCAAAAATCACAAGCGACCAGGTACCTGACGAACAAAAAGTTATCGAAGCGTCAGCAGCGTCTTCCACGGATGGAGGCGATGAGAAGAACCCATTTCTTGACCCAGAGATCTCTGAATACTGGAGGCAAGCATATGAGAATGCTCAGTATGAATGCCGACATGTCTTTGATCCAACTTTGACGTGGTCGGAAGAAGAGGAAAAAAGACTGATTCGACGACTAGACTGGCGGATATGTCTATGGGCGGTAGGAAAACACGCCCTATTATTAAAATTTCGCCCTTTAATATCATTTTTAGTGTGTTATGTTTTTCGGCCTTCAGGTTGACCGGGGTAATTTGACCCAGGCGGTTTCTGATACATTTTTGGAAGATCTTGGGTTAAATACAAATGGTAAGTTGGTATAAACTTCATATTATTCTTGAAAGTTTGCCTGGAGTTATTATGCACAACATTATGCGGAGGAATTATGACTGAGTACTAATTATGACTCAATTCAGACTATAACTGGGGAAACACGGTCTTTCGCCTGTCTTTCTTGCTAGCTGAGCTTCCCTCGCAGCTGGTGTCGAAAAAGATCGGGCCCGATCGATGGATCCCAATTCAGATTGTTCTATGGTCAATAGTAGCAATTTCGCAGTGTGCCTTGACTGATCGGAGATCATTTCTGGTTACACGCTCGCTACTTGGTATTCTTGAGGTCAGTAATAACCCCCAGCCAGGATTCCAATGACCTTTTCAGCCAACTACGTTCGCAGGGTGGTTTTATCCCAGATATCGTGCTCTGGTTATCTTACTTTTATACCTCTAATGAACTCCCAATCCGCCTAAGGTAAAGTCTCCATCTAAACATGCCAAAGTTGAATTCATATTGACTTGGATACATAGCTTTTTCTGGACTAGTTTGTCCGTTACTTCAATCGTCACGTCGCTTCTTGCCTTTGCCATTTTCCATCTCAGTGGCGTCCATGGCTGGGCTGGTTGGCGATGGCTTTTCCTCATTGAAGGATTGATAACCCTCTCTGTTGGACTGGGGTCTTTCTTTATGATGCCTGCTTCGGTTGTCCAGACCAAGACTTGGTTTAGACCCAATGGATGGTTCAGTGATCGCGAGATTTCCATTGCTGTGAACCGAGTCCTGCGAGACGATCCCTCAAAGGGAGATATGCACAATCGCCAAGCTATTACTCCAAAACGTCTATGGAATGCAGCAACTGACTACCATCTATGGCCAATTTACGTGATCGGATTTCTGGCTTACATTCCTCAATCTCCACCAAACACGTATATCACGTTGACGTTGCGCTCAGTGGGATTCAGCAAATTTACTACGAATTTACTCGCCATTCCAGCTAATGTCTTCCATATCATTACCCTGATTGGACTCACCCAACTGTCTGGGCGGCTCAATGAAAGAACGTTGGTTTCTATGCTACAAGCCGTATGGACTTTGCCATGTATCATCGCCTTGCGTTTCTGGCCCAATGTGATTGACGATGCGTGGGGGACATATGCATTGGTTACTGTAATTCTAAGTTACCCCTATTGTCATGGTAAGAACCCATGTCCTGCATGATGATTAACCTTGGAATATGCTCACAGGTTATTACTATAGCAATTGTCGTTGGATGGATATCTAGGAACTCCAACAGTGTTGGTGCGCGGTCCGTATCTGCGGCCTTATACAACGTAAGTAATTTCACTTCTTGTTTATCGCATTTAAGTTAAACTTATAAATTTCTACATCTAGATGTCCGTCCAAGTCGGAGATATCGGCGCCTTTTTCGTCTATCGAGAGGATGACAAACCCAAGTATCATCGCGGAAATACCAACCTTGTGATTATAAACATTGTTGTTATTTTCGTGTTCCTTGGCGCAAAGGCGTACTATCTTTATCAAAACAAGAGGCGCGATCGTATCTGGAATGCGTTGACTGAGGAAGAGCGCAACCACTACATTAAGAATACAAAGGACCAGGGAAGCAACAGACTGGATTTCAGGTTTGCACACTAACTAAATTTTCTTTCACTTGATACATATAAGTATATATGCCTAGGGAAGATTGAATAATGGTTGAGTTATGCTGTCAAAACTACGACATCATCCATTTATCCATGAGAGAATAGAGTAAAATATAGCGAGAGCCTATTCCAATGTTGTGTTCCCAAAAATTTTAACTCTTGTGAGCTTTTTCTTTTCATGTAGAATACATGCCTCGCTCATGAAATCAGATTTATCTAGGGTTCACGGTGCGAAGAAAAGATTTATAGTATAAGGAAAACAACATTGAAACACTTTTATGACTGGAAATTCGGTATATAAGAATTTCTTGGTTCTTGACATGGATATTCGTTGCTTTCTCGCACCAGTTATTTTGAAATTATGTGACACACTCCTTATATTTACATGCTGGGTGATGGCGAAAGAGACTTTGCTCAAAAAGCTGCAGTTCAACCTTGGTTTGTCCTAGTACTTCGGACCAAAAGCCATTCATGTTATATAGAAAAGGGCCGTTCCTCACTCCTGATAGGGCAGTGATGTTGTGGGACGTTGTTGGATGCGTTTCAAATGCACACCCTCCTGGTTGTTTCAAGTAGCACTTCTTCGAACACTGGATTTTCGGGAACGCTCTTTTGATACATCGACTCCAATGATGATTTCAGTCTTCATCTCGCTTCAGTGAAATATACAAACACATGGCCTCGCTTTTTTGCGTTGGTCCACATTGTGCGATATCAACAGGTATTGCCACCTAAATCAAAGAGACAACTACCACGAAAAAAAAGGTCGAAGGACCGGTTTTAACTAGCGTTTAAAAAGCATCCATTCGATAAAAACAGCAGGGGTCAATAGGATCGACGGTCATACTTCCACCAGCTGTCGAGGATACGCATATAGACAAGTCTTAGAACAGAGTCTCCATGTATCAGAGGTGTCCATCTGCCGTGATTTGTCGGATGGTTGTGCTTGGATACAACCGAGCAACCAGTGGAAGAATTGCGAATCCTCAAGTGCTGAGCTGATACCAGCTTTTTGGGCCTTCGTAATAAGGCGTGCAAGTACGCACTGATTATATCGGCTTGGTACAGGATAAGGTCCTTCTTTACGCAGTAGGTAAGAAAGATTCGTACACTCATGTCGTTTGCAACTGGCGACCATGTTGTCGTCTCCCGACTTCTTTTGGAAGTTCCCACACACCACCCATCTTGCCCGGAACTTCTGGATAGTGCCTTCGGTATCTGCCATTTTGGGTTCCGTGGAGGGTTCAACTCATCGTATGTGAGCAACATGAGTTGTTAAATACAATATCACCGTCATAACCTTCTGTAAACGAGAGCCAATTGGTATAGTTCATACCCATCTGAAGAGCTTGCGTCTTTAACAAGCGAGATTGTACTTTCTGGCCATAGACAACCTCGACTTTGGCCTTCATTGACTGAGTTGTGGCGTCGGTGAAGGTCATTTAACACTCCAACGCAATGATATTCTTCAATCGCTTTGGACCGCGCTTCTCTTCTGTGGACATGGCCAAGCAGAGGGCCACTCACACATACGCCTGAAAAGGCTGAAAGCTCAGGTTTGCCCAACTAAGGGCCTAACCAGAGGGGCATATCACGCACACACACCTCAAAAGGCTGAAGATTCAGCTTTTTCTAGCGAAGGGGCCTATCACACACACGCCTAGAAGGGCTGAAAGCCCGGGGGTGCCTAGCCAAGGGCCTCCAGAACACCTCGCACGCACACACACACACCTCCCAAAAGACTGAAAGCTCTGAGGCCCTTGGCTGGGCCGTCATCCGGTGCATACAGTAGAATATATCTGGTCGTATCTTCGCCATGAATTCGCCTATCCCGAAAATCACTGCGGCGATATCTAACCACGGGTCACTTTTCTTGATCCTTGATAGCAATGACCGGTTGACAAATGTGTGAGTCGGAGACGATGGATGTCCCGTTAGACGAATTCTTTTTCGATAATCCAGACGTATGGGCTTTTGAGACGCCGTGGCCAAATAACTGAAGAAATCACGTTTTGACAAGACGGGGACGATAATAATAGCCATTTGGCAATTTGATAAATTCGGCCATCTCTAGTTCTTTTGTAATAAGACTCATGACTGATGATAGCATGGTTTGAAACTTCAACTTCGGTGTTGACAGTCTCATCGCAGTGTGTTTCTGTTGCAAAGACACACGGAAATGCCTAAAGTCATGGTCTCAGTCTATCGTTCTTTCACAGACGATCAAACACAGTTTACTTACCATCTCGGCTATGGTTGATCAGTACAGCCGACAAACATGAATTGAGATGACTGAAATAGATAATGAATTGAGATGGCTGAAATAGATAATGAATTGAGATGGCTGAAATAAATAATGAAGGCGATGCTAAATGCGTTGGTCTGAAAGTGGTCTTCGACGCAGACGATGATCTCTTGGACTCGTTTCTCTGTCATTGCACACGAGATCAGCATAGTTCGTATCATACCGCATGGGCTGCGTTTGTTATGATGTTATACTCACGCACACTTTCCCTGGAATTGTCAATACCACTGTCCTATGGGTACCACCGAATGGGGCTTCCATTTCCCTTCCCTGTTGCATCAAACCCATCCCCATATTCGTTGATATTGGGTTGTCCAAGGCCACTGCAAAAGCCTGCATATTGACAACTAAAGCAGTCGACATTTGCTTGTTTTCCGGGGTCATGATTGCATTAACATGATCGACCATAGCGATTGTGCCAACCCGAGACGCTTCGAGAAGTGCCACAGACGCTTGTAAGAGGCGAGTCACTTGGCTTTGGTCGACCACTTCGCCAGAAGACCTATCGTCCAGGCAGTCATTGTCAGGTAAACACGATCTTTTCGGCGAACGTTGCGTAGGATCGTTGCTCCCATATTCGTAGACATTGGGTCATCCGCGGGCATTTTAGTGGTTTTGACTGGAGTTTGTCGATGATCTGTGATAAATAAATCGAGGTAAACCCTCTGTCTAGCTGTTTCATCCATGCCCAAGAGAAAGAGGCATTGAGCTGAGAAGCAATTGACTGCAGTGTTTCCAGCTTGATGGACGATATTGTCGATATTGATATCTCTGGCACTCAAACCATGTATATCTAGTCTCTTCCTTTCGATACACTTCATGACTGGCTAAGCGAGCGATCGGTATGCCAACTACATGTTAGAACGTGGCATGGGTGCATTCTTGCAAACTGCTATCCAACTATATATGTCAGATATATGAACAACCCATGAACTAAATATGGTTGAACATTAGAAGAACTCACTATCCACAACCCATTTTGGGAATACTCGTGGACAGATCGAAACTTGTCTCACACCAGCTGAGATGTTTCGGAGAATTCTCAACCGAAACGGGCATATTCAGACGGTCTTCCAGATAGAGCATCTCGAAAAAGACCACAAGAAAGTATGAATGTGCCAATATGCCGGGCCAAGGGACGCATAAGGCAACCCCGCTCCGCTAGGGAGCCAAGCATGGCACCGACTGGGAAATGATCTATTCGAAGAGCTGCCGTTTACTCAAGACCACGAGCACGCAACACATGACCAAGAGTGTACACCAGATTCTACGCAGTGGTTGAGGCGTTCAACAGGTCGCAATCCTGCATACTGGTGATATTGCTCATGCTTCTCGATTTGGCAAACAAGCTGTCCAGCAAAGTCATCGTCTTTGCATTGGTAGCTACTTGCCGTCTTCACAGGGAATGGTGACGTTGGAGATCTCATTCTAAGTTGTATTCCGAAACTGAGCAAGGCCTGGGGAAATGATATCTTAGCAAACTCGGAGCAAAAGTACAGAGAAGACAGCCAGAACAATTGATCATCCATACATAATTGCAAATACTGCTTCGGAGATATGACTGTACAACCCGAATGGGGTTTCTGCACGCCAAATCGTATGTCGCCAGCGAATAAAACGTCTTGACCAGATAAGGTGGGATACTATCAGCGGAGGAGAGTATAAACTCCTCACGAATACGCAGTCCAACCCAAAATACGCATGTGTTGTTAATAGGGCCGAGTCATACTGCAGGTTCCATCCATGTCGAAGAAGTGTCAAGTCCGCAGAATAATCCCGCCGGGTGACAAGAGTCGATCTGATGGTCAAGAGGATAGCAACAGGTCGACAACTGGAAGATATTTGTTCAAATGTGTGGTCCTCAGGGTTTTGGAAAACCAGACACATCCACATTTCACCCAAATTCAGAATGATGTTCTTGAGAAGTGTCACTATTAGTGACCCCGGACAACCAGTAGTCAAAATCTGCTAGCGAAGTCTCATGGTACCGAAAGATAAAACGTTGTGGCTTCAACCATTCATCAAAGCCACCGGTAAGAACTCGCAGGCAATTCACATATTGTTCCACTTCCGCCAGTAAGACGGTGTTGTACATCGGAACCTTGTTGGTGAATGAAGGTCTGTTCGGCGAGAACTACCTCACAGTAGCAAGGACGGTCATCGGTCTTCGAGAATCAAAAGTGAAGTCTCGGTCTCATAATCCGTGTGTTATCTAGGCACAATTAGCAACTGTAACTAAACCGAGCGAAAGGATTTCAGGACATACTTGGATCATTACACCCTTATGCTTTTTTTCATAGCAACTTCACATTGATACTTCAATGACGCTCATCTTCTCCTAATGCGGGAAGATTGCGTGTAAAAGCGTGGAGATGGGAGCGTCGAGGGACAGAGATAAAAAATGAATGAAAACATCGGATATAGTAGTATTCGAGGGGGCAAGGCCTAACTGAGGTCAAGTCAACACGAAAGTAAGCAATAAATTCATGTCGAGAAGTACTTACTGTGACTTGTCCCATAGAAATTCCGAGTATCAATCTCGACTAGGGGTGTTGCAACCAAGCTTGGTCAAATGTATAAGGCTCATACCCCTAGCCCATGGCTAAGAGAATGAGTTGGAGTGGTGAAAGGTGAAGACAAGGGAGAGGGCGAAGTGAGCCCATTTTATGTCTGAGATTGGGGTCCCTCACACTCAATCACTTGATTGATGACATCAGTAATTCTGGTGGAGAGACCGGTGAAGTGATTCTAGACCGCCCAAATATCAAGTGAATGCTTCAACACCGAAATATGGAGCTGGGCGCAGCCGGCATCCAAATCAGGTAATTGGGCGTTTGCATTCACGGAGCTGGGGCCATAACCAGTACCGCCAAATGAGAAGTGTCTGATAACGGACAATACAATGTGTCTAGGGAATAATTAGATACGTACTGCTTGAAGTCTAGTATGAGGGGGGGGGGGGAATTAACACAGTTAATTACCCTACTTTAGTGGAATATTTATAGTGAACTATTTGGAACGTTTTACTATGTGCTTTTTTCAAGATAGAAGAGCATTGCAGCCTTTAAATAGAACATCAAAACCATATTTTGATGTCCAAGCGTCCACCCTTTACCTGTCTATTATGACGCGTCACTCAGGGCAATTCATGCCTTCAATAGCAGCCCAGCCCGACACCGGAGTTTGCATGAACCAATCGGTCAACCGGTGAATCCATGACAAATTTATTCTCTGATGAATTCATTTGACATGATAGATCTATAGCTTTGAAACACTTCCACCGACACTGAACCCTGTCCTTTGCATCCACAAGTCGACCGCGTGCTCCGCCATGCCCCTGTTCGCTAGAGTTAGGGTTTGTCTTTGTCGGGCCTGTCATTCTCCACTCACCACGATGACTGGTAACCAGCTCCTCCAGCTCCATAGTTATGAACCAGTAGTTTTCCCTTTTGTTCTTCTATATCCACTCTCGCACCGCCCGTCCGGCTTGCTGCACGTGTGAAGAATTTAGCAAACGTCTTTCCGCTGTGGATACTTCAAACGGGGGAGAAAGCCTTACGTCGGAGTCCAATATTATGACGAATCACTTTCAGATCCTCCGGTTTGCCAAGTTCGGGGCAAAGCTGACATGCCCTTTTCTTTGCTCGTTCCGCTAATGATGGGTCCACCGAATCGTCCCAGTTATTATCACGACGAACACCGCCGATAATGATGCCTCCGCCAAGCGGGCGGGGGAAGACATGAGAGACCTCGTCCGGACCAAACAAAGATGGTTGGGACCAGATAGCCATTCTCTCGAGCGGGGTGGGTGGCTCTTCTATAAGGATTGTTTGGCCCTTTGTTGGATGCATATTTTCGTCTTTGACACCACCCAGATCCCTAGCACCGAGACCGGTGCAGTTGAATACGGCTGATGCATCTGGGAAATCAGACGTCAAGTCGTCAATATGATTGTACGATCGCCGCAAAATCCTCACGCCACCCTTGACCAACATGGACTGCAACCTTGTATCACATCACAGTCAATATCTCCGCAAGCACAAATCCCCTCTTCTCCAGACTTACCATGAAAGATAGACGTTAGGATTATACATAAAAGTCACCAGATCCACGCCCCAGTCTGCGCCCTCGGGCAATTCCTGCTTTGGCACATCCTTCACCCCGCCCACCAGGTCGTCAAACCAAAATAATCCCGGTTTCTCAATTTCCTTTCCACGCACTAGACGCAATGGGAACCGCTTGACACCGCTCTCCGGGCTCTGCGCCGCGATGCGGAGGAAGCGCTCAAAGGTAACCTTGTCGTAGTGCGCGGATTGATTAAATTCGGTCTCAAACGTGCACCAGTTTGCGCCCGCTTGTGGAGAGCAGTACTCCGTCGGTGCGGTGTCGCCCGGTAAGTGTTTGGCGACGACGGTGATGTTCAGGGCCTTTGGTGAGGGGAACCGGGCGAGCAGAGTGCAGGCGGTGGTCAGCCCGGCCACCCCCGCGCCGAGGACAACGACTGACGGTGCCATGGGTTTGTGTGATTGTTTTATTTGAGTGTCTTGTGCTATGTTGTGGTCAGTGACTCAACTTCAGAACACGGGTGGACAATTACATAATCACTGACTGACTCGTTGGTAGAGATAAGAAGATACAACCAACACATGAGAAAAAATTAAAATCGCATTCCAAATGTCTAGATTGTTTCATTTCTTATAGTTACCAGTGGTAGAATTAACCTTTATATAATGCCAACGGTGGTTATGTACGTTCTCCGTCGGACACGGGACTTTTCCGACGCAGACACTTTTCCGACAACAGTTTCGCGCCGCATATCAGGTCAAGAACGCATTAAAGGTTGAGATTAGTTATCTCGCCAGCTCAATCTCATAAGATCGTTGGTTCAATTATATACATGCAAAGTCATGAGTAGCTGTTGAACTTGAAAGCGTTTTTGGCGATTTGTTCATTATGAAACTCGTCTCTAAATTTCCTCAGGGTGCTCGATATCGCAAATACGACAAATCATCCTTTTAGCGAATGTAATCCGCATATACTGCAGTCCTTCCCGGTGTTGGAGAAGTGGTATATAACGGAAATCCAAGATCTCAGTTGCGCTTTCGGAAAATAACGCAAGGCTGAATAGGTAGTGCAAACTACATGGGACCAGGTCCCCATGCGATCCTATTGCCTTTTGAATCAACCGAACTAACTCTTCAAGGGTCTCTTTCAAACAGGTCCATCGTGTACCTCAATCGCATGGGGGGCATCGGTCTTCAGAACAGACATGGTCGAAAGATGCGACAATAGGAGGATATCAACACATGGTGAGACATACGCCCTAATAAGATTGAAGGCTGACTGAACTGCTGAAATCCGGGGCCATTTCGTCATTGTCTCATTGTTGGGCTGCGCAACGACAATAGTATACTTGGTCGGCTCGGAGATACGACAGGCTTGTCCGAAAATGGAAATCCGAGTCGGCGTTCGCATTTGCCCTGAACACCGCTACCAGAAGCGATAATAGGGCTATCAATTGCTTCCAAAATAGCAATATTTCTCACAAAAAAAGCCTCAGCTGACGCGTCGTTGTCATGTCATATCGCTAGAATTTATTTCACCGGTCGTTGGCATGGAGAAGGCGGTGCCAGGCATCACAATTAAATGCTAACGCGGGAAAGTCATCAGTCAGGTGAGCTTCGCATCAAGAGCGTCAAACCCAGCCCCCCATCATCTGATCGATAGCGGCGTTAAACACCTCATCTTGGGGAAACTGGAAGAAATCGTCTATTCCAGCGTGAATATATAATTCGGGTGGGGCCATTGTAGCAACAGGTAGTGTGTTCTGAGCCATGCCTTGACTAACAAAGGGTGACTCTGCCATTACACTCTGTCTCGTAAACCACTCACTAAAATTAGTAACGCGCTGTGAAAACTGGTGGAAGATATCTCGATCTCCATTTCGGTCCAATTGTCCACAGGAGAGGGCCTGGATCCGCATTTTCATATGTTCAAGAGTGGCAGGCCATGAAAGTTTGCGCCGAGCAAATGCAGCACCCTTTCCGGGCAGAGAAGATGCAGCAGTGATTATTTTATTGGCAACCAGAACAGCAAATCCAAGCTGTGTCCATTCGTTGTTGGTAGAGGCTATTTCCGCTCCTGGTGGAAGAGAAATGAATATATTAACGATTGACTCGGCTGCAATTAGTGCCGAGAATAGAAGTTCTTCTTTGAAAGTATGATCAGATATGTTGCGGGCATGAGGGTGGTGATCCATCGTAGAGAGACTGAGTTGGTACAGAAACAGCTCGGTGGCATGAAACTGCATGCCAAGGGGTGCTGTCAGTCAATTATTAGTACGGCTTTATTCCGTTAACAAGTATCGGCAACTCACGCATTTCATGTAAGCCAACAGGAAACTCGGCGCGGAATGCTTCCAAGTCTGTTTTCAAAGCGGCGACATACAGCTCAGATGCCGATCCGGGATTCCCCAGTTCTATCGCGTGTTGCATGGACAGGCGGTCGACTTTCTCTGCAATACGCTGGAGATGAATCATATGCAATATATATTTATCGTACGGACTTTCCGCGGCATTATGGAGGGATTTGCAGCAGTCTTCTATATAAGGCGTAAGAGGAAAGTTTAATTGTTTCTGGCGCAGAATCATATGGCTGTAACATAGATGAAGAGTGAGAATTGACCTCATGTTGGAAAAAGCAAAAACCAAAGACACTTACGTTGATACGAGATAGTAGCATCCCACTGTGGCCCTTTGCTCGGCAAGGCTCCAGGCCGGTTGGCTGGTGAACTGGCTCTCGAGGCGGTCCGGTCCCAATTGAAAGCCGTTTTTCCATGTTTTGGCCTGTGGCGGCTTGTCCAGTCGTAGCTCAATTATCAGGCTAATAGCCAGTTGCATAAACTGTGTGGAACGATATGGTCGTGAAAAATAATGGCTCCTGGGGGGGACTGTTAAAAATGCACAACATCAAAGGTCCAGTATCAGGCAAAAGGGCTCACCAAGCAAGAAAGACTAGCATCCCCTGAAGTAGTTCGAATGAGAGCTCTCCATTTAGGACCATATGAGAAGCAATAAATTTCTTGGTCTCGTCGCCCAGCAGGCGCTGCAACGGCATGTCGGCAAACGAGGCCGCCGAAAGGATGGCGAGGAACAAGAAAGGTCTTTCTCTCCTGAGGTACGCGGCAGTTTCATGTGGATAAATTATAACGAAAGGGAAGTGTGGAACCATTTGGGTCTTGAAGGTGGAAAGCAATGCCTCGGCAGCTTCCACGGTCAGAAAGCCTTGGTCGATAACGTCCCCTCTGTCGATGAGGTCGTCACCGGGCAGTCCTTCGAAGCTGCCCGGACTGCGAGGACTGCGACTGGTAGATTGGCTCTGTCGATTTCTCGTGAGCTCGTCGAGCTTGGACTCGAGGGCTCTGATCTTCCTGTACTGTCCATTAGAAACAGCATCGTCTCGGCTGGGGGAGAGCCACCATTACATATCCTTTTGGAAGCCATGGAAACGCCGACGGGCCTTGCGGTCCACGCACTCTTTTCCAAGCCGGTTGCACCTGTTTGACTAGAAATCAGTTCACGATACGCTGTGGTCAAGCATGCAATGCATACCGGTTGCAGATATCATCGCCGTTGCGGACGCACCGCACCTTGGAATCGGCGCAGCTCTGACATGTTTTGGGCGGGGACGCTGCACTTTGTCTTTCGTTTGACGACAGCATTTTCCCTGTTCTTCTTGTCGACGGTGTTCCTCTGTGAGAAAGCAACGAGAGAGGGGAGCAGTTGTGTTTTAATCCACGAGGCAGGCGCAGAGTGGGTCGCGCCAAGCCCAGCAGCCTGCGCGACTGCCAACGCTCTTGGTCTCGTTCTCTCTTTTCGCCCATCCAACGTCTCCTGTTCCCAACTGACACCGTCTCTGATGACTCAATTTTGTGTTGTCCTGCCATCGCGCGCTTTTCTTCCGCGCCAAGCAATCGATAGGCAGAGACAACGGTGGTATAATTAGCAACACTAACCCCGTCCGAGCTAGATCAGGAGTCGACGCCGCTTGCAGATCGCTGAAATGGGCTGAAATCGCCCCCTCCGATGGGTCAGAATCCAAGAGTTTATATGCGCCGATAGGACAGGGCTAACACTGTCTAACAGGAGAGCTAAGACAACCTTAAGCTACCCTTACTCAGTCAGCACTCAGCTGCTGTGCTCACTACTGCCGGGAGACATTTGCCTGATCATCCTGAAGGAGTGGTAGACGGTTCATCAGCCACCGTTTCAACGGTCGAGAAGATCATTCCAGATGATGCCGCAGTTATCCTCCTTCCAATTCGGGCTAACCCCTCTTCTTGGAAGAAATCAATGGTGTTCAACCTCAAAATCAACCGTGACTCGTGAGTCTGTACGTACTCCGGATAATCTTGATTACTGACCAATCAATGCCGGTCCGTAAAAAGGACGATCCACGTGTGAACTTTGAAGTGAACAACATTAATAGGACAACGCCTCTTGCGCTCTGTTTGCGCTCAATGATTGAAATTTGAGAGTGAGAGAAAATTAACTACTATCATGGAACCAATTCCTACCAACCGCAACTAACTACCAGCTTCAACTGCCGGCTTACGCTGGGCTAGGTCGAAACTCATTGTCAGCCTATCAACATGCCAATTGCTGAGTATTCTTTAATCCTTTCACGGCGAAATGAATGATGGAGCATAATAATAAAACAATTATCGATCTGCTCTCTCCACAAATTTCAAACCGATTATCCGGACTACGGAGTATGGTGCGGGGCCGCTTCGTACACCACTTAAGCCGATCCCACTCTACACGGCCAGTTTACTTCAAAGTTCAAAGTTCAGGGTCCCATTTCAGTGGTCCCAAGATCCCGGTTTTCAATCTTATAGGGTGGCTCGTACGAAATAAACGCTTAGCCGGTGACTAGCGTCCCACCATGTGGCACATAGAAACGGCATTGGCAACTTTACCCGCATTCTATTTCAAGTTTCAAGCGTGAGATCAGCGACGCGCAAGTCGTGGGATTAACGGGATGACAACCGAACCGTACAGCATCGATTTTTTACTTGCCAAGGTCAGCTGGCATGGCCTAGTGTTGGTATTCTGTGCACTCTGTTTCTAGCTTGAAACATTTAGCCTCTTGTACGGATGAAGTTCCCTCCGAGTTCAGTAATCCCAGAATGGCGCTTTCAGCTCGGGGAGGACGTTAGGTGGCTAGTACGTACTTCATTCTGACTCGACAGAGTCCACCCAGATCGAAGATCATATAGTCTGACTCGCATGTCGCCACGTCAGGCTGTTTACGGAGTACATCCTCTGCAAGTATCAGCCCTGCACCGAAACGACAAGTGTTTACTTACTATGGTAAACTCGATATCAAATTCTCGTGTCTCTCGAGTCATGAAGGTTTTAGTGCCATCCACTTCTTAACCTATCAAAGCGATGTCCACAGCCTCGGGATATGGCTCCTCCGCGCTGATGGACCAATCAGAGAAAATAAGTTTACTTCTTAGAAATTACCCATCGATCTTGAAGGATTTACCTTTAACCACGTCGATCAACAAATGTTTATTTAGACGCGAAAGCGGTATGTGGTTCGGTAGAATTTTGAGGTTTGGCCCACCACCAAAAAACGGTCCACTTACTTGCACATGTGACTTTCCTAATGCTCTGGACAGTGGCAAACTAGATTGTATTCTCTTGGCTACTGCATGAAAAGAGTTGATCGTCCAGGCGATCCGGTGGTTGCTCCAAGCTTTTCAAGCATGTGCTACTCCGTACTGTCGCATTGATTTCCAGCCCTATTTCGTGGCAGTACGCTGCCCCTGATTAGGGAGTACCCCGGTATCCAGACGTCAATACTAACAATATTATTGCATGGGGCTGAATGTTGGTTCCCCACACCAACAGACTATCAATCAATTCAGCGATATTATTACGTAGTGTGGGGGGAAATAGTTTAATCGATTGACAATTGATCTTCGAAAACGTCCTATTCATCGACGCTAAGTGCAGATTTTCCATCATTGATTATTTGCGTCTTGTGTTATTCAGAACACGAATGTTTTGTTTTGTCGGCGATTTTTCTCGATTTTTCTCATACTAAACCTCTGATATCCATCGTTGCAACGATCTAATTTTAGAAATAATGGAGATTTGCAATGTTTTCCCCGAGTACATATAGGTCGATATAGTCAAGTAGATTTTAAAAGGGTAATATAACTCTAGTCTACAATGGCAAACCCCACCTAACAACCGAAAAAATAGCCCTCGCCACCTGTTTCTAACTTCCTGGACCTGGACTTGGACTCGCCAATGGCGTAGCCCGCAAAAACTCTGAAAAGTCATCTGCACTGAGAGGAAGTCCGGCTGCCCCTTCAAACCCCAATAGCCCTTCTGGCTCCGCTGAATCGAAGATGTTGTCATCAATGGAATTGGGTAGATAGTACTGCTGATCTGCTGGCATGAACGCCGGTGACGTTTCGGACACGGCTTGTAGTTGATCTTTCTTGTTGCTTTCGTCATTTACCAGGTCCATTTCGAATTGTAGTGTTTTGAGGCTTGACATCAGGCTGTCTGGGTTCATTACTACCCAGTAATCCACCATGCTTTTTAGGATTGTCTTATCTGATGGAGATAAGGATCTTAAATCATGTTTGTCGCAGGAAAGGAGGAGGTCGCTATACCCTTTGCATCCGTTGGTGAATATTCTTAGTCCGTCGGCCTGCAAAAAAGTTAGCGTATGATCTTCTCCGTAGTTATTTAAGCCTCAGAGGAGGAAGAACTCACCAGCGTTGGGCTTTCAATCATAATTTCAGCCAAGTTGATAAAATACTCCATCGAATTTTGCAAATATTCAGACGAAGAGGCGCGATTGCTGCTGCTATGGAAATGCAACGCATGAATGCTTCCAGCCACCATCATGCAATAACTATAGAAAGAAGGTATTGGCACATAACCAGCAGCCTTGGCATCGACCAATAACTTTGTCAACGAACGAGCATGCTCCAAAGAAAAGGATGATGACCTTGCGACCCAGGATGGTGGAGGAACATTATTAGTGGAGTCTTTGTGCGATCTTAGCGTCTTGATAACTCGAAGAAACGGGTGGTCCAGAATACAGTGAGCAAGATGATACACGGTGTATGAAAGGATGACATGCGCACTCCGCTCATGGTTTCCACTTCCGATTTGATTCAGCATGGTGTTGTTTTCCTCGCTGAACGCTATGTTGCGGAAGTGGTCAAGGTCCGCGTGGATTGCGCTGTATTCGGACGCAGCGTTCCATGGAGCTATACTCTCACTATCACTATTGCTCATCATGCATCGAACGGTTTTTCCCAGAACGGCTACTATCCCGACACTAATGCCGAACCATCCGGGGCCAAGCGTGGTATTTTTCACCGATTGTGCATTGTTAGCGTCAAGTAAGGCGTTCAATGTCAATGGCGTTGCGCCGGCGGGCTGGTGTTGCGGATCTGCAGGTAAATAAAGCAGGCAATCTGAATTCTTCATGGCCGTAGGGCGTTGGAAGGAGCAGCAAACGAAGTGGTCTAGCATGTATAGTGACCAAAAAATGTGTCTTTGCTCGTTTTTCTCTGCGTCTGGGAGATCGGCGCTTGGCTCTAGCATCATGTCTATACTCTGGCTGACCCGAATGGCTATTCCAATCTTGACCCATGCTGCACGCCGTCGACCAGCTACAAGTAATATCCCGTCAGCCAGAGGAAATCAATTTTGCTTGTCAGTTTTTCGGACTGAGATAACTTGCCGATTGCGTCCACAATAGTCAGTAATGCAAGTGCCTGTATCGCGGATACATCTGTAAGTGCTTCTGGCGAAGACATGATCATCGCCCATGAATAACGCGCATTGTTGTCAATAGCTGCCTGTCGTTGCCATTTCCAGTGCGGATGCGACGAGTATCTGATGGCCGACGCGAGCAGAGCCAGCTGCAAGTATACCGGAATTTGGCCCTGCGCAAGTTTTCGTCGGAATATACTGGGCTCGCACACATAGTACGGTTTATTGTGGCAGTAGAGAAAATACGTGTCAAAGGCGTCGAGCATGGCATCTTTGGTGATGTGTGACAGCCTGTCATTGTTAGCCTCGGGGTTTTTTGTTTTTTTATACATGCCATTGGTATACTGACTCTCCGAGCATCTGCGAGACCCGGGGCGAGGCCAATTCTGACGCCTGCATGGTTAAATATAGGTGCTGCACTTGTTTATCAAGCCAACATTAGATGCATTAACGGGTCAGTTGATTTGTTGGGGAAAAAGGCGTTAATGTTTTCTGAGGCTTTCTTCCCCGTGCGGGGTCCCGCTGCACGTGTCAGATCAGCGCCAAGCCGAGCGTTCCAGCCAGTGCTACAACATGGAATGAATAGAAAATGGAATTGTCATGAAAAATGATTAAAAGTGATGGCACTGGTTAGTAATAATGATCTCTGTGAAAAAAGTTTGTTCTATTAATCCGGCTACTAACCGACGCCCGTTTATTGTTCGGTTGATTCACTTCCGAGTCGGGTATGCAATCTATTTTGATACATGTCTGTAAATTGATTTATATGGTGAAATTTGCCAATAATGTTATCAAACTTGACAGAAAAGATATTACAAACAGTTTGCGTTTTTTAAAAATAAATAGAAGGGCTGGGGAAATTTACTTTCATCTTGTACTACATGTAAGATATATAACTACATTTGGGTCTACTCGACGTCACAAGATTACTTTTTTTTTTTTCGTTATTAGATCAATTGATATCAATTAGATATCAACTGATTGTACCACGTGCAGTTGACATCTTTGCTTTGAATTTAAGCCTCATTCTTATTCTGTGTGACACTAATATATTTGGACCATACTTCAGTTGTCGATGCCATTATGACGTTTAGCATCCAGAAGTAATCGTGACGCTGTCAACTGCTTTCATATACTCTTGACCGTATGGCCATTGCACTATCTTCGAGGATCTCTGATCTGCTGTGGCTGCTGGCCAGGTCCACGTCTCCTGTTCTCCATCAGAGGTCGTGTATGTCACAGAGGGCGCTTTGCTCGGGTCACTGGCAAAGGAGAGCCAAAGGTCTTGAGCACCAATGGTTTGTTAGTCATTTTCCATGGATGTAACAATAATTTTAACAGAGTTTCTATAAGCTTACCCTCAAAAATGTGGCTGAGTTGCCATTCGAATGGCGTGGAATTGCCACGGAATTCATAGTGAGTTCCAAAAAGTAACGGGAGTTCGGCTATTTCGAAACGTCAGCGGGTTTTCTTCTCTCGCAAAGTATTTCTCATAAAATCCTCACAGCTATGATATGCACCCATCCACGGAAGAGGAGATATATTGCTAAAGTTTCCAGTATAAAAGTAATGGTACGAAGTCCGGTTATGCAGAGCGCGGTTTCTATTAGCCTAGGATTAGTCTTTCTCCCCCCTCTGAGTAAAATATTCAAAAGGAGAGTCAAACTTACTTAACCTCGCCCCAGACAGGACAAGTAAATAAACCAGACGTTACACTGTCTGCAGCGGTTTGATTCGGCCCACCTGTCCCTGCCCAGGATAAAAATGCTACGCCTTCATTGTTGTTGTTTCCAATAATGGAAGGAATCTCGGCCAACAAGCCCTTATTCGCTCGATCTGTTAAATCGTTGAAAAAAGTCACATTGTCGGCGAGAGGGATGAAGTTGTACTGCTCCAAGCTGGCATTGAGCGAGGTTTGATACATGGCGTTTTGCAGCGTTGTTGCAGGAACCTCGCGCATATACTCAACAATGTCATTGTGTTTTGTGCTGTCATATCCAACGTAGCTAGCGAGAGCCGTGAAATTGCTGTGTTCAAAGTCCTCGCTGTAGAGTAGCGAAGCAATACCAGAATCCGAGATGAGTCCGGTCACAATGGGATCCTTTGGCCATGCATATCCGTAGGCACTGACGCTGGCACCACCGGCCGATTGGCCCCAGAGGGTAATACGAGATTGATCACCGCCGAAAGCGGCAATATTTTTGTATGTCCATTCAACCCTGTTGTTGCAGTATTTGTGAGATATTTCTTTACATTTTTCAAAAGGAAGAAGGTATCAACTCACGCTGCTCGTTGATCTAAAAGACCCACGTTGGCACTCTTCAATCCAGGAGCGTTCGGGAAGCCAAATACGTTGACTCGGTAGCTGATTCAGTTGATTAGCATCATAATACTGCTGATAAATAGGTAATAGACAAGGGACGAACTTCATCACAACCACAATATGAGCCTGCGTCCGTTGAATCCACTTATCCGGAATCTTGTACGTAGAATCCGCACCGCCAGATGTAAAGCCACCGCCGGGGATATAGACAAAAACAGGCAACTTTTCTCCCTCGGGGATATTTTCCGCCATGGGTGCCCAGATGTTCAGATACAGACAGTCTTCCGACTGACCGCCATTGATGAGGAACTCAGGCACTTCCTCGGTGTAAACCGTGGGCTTTGAGCTCAGCGATTGGTAGCAAGAGGGCGCCCATGCCGTAGCGTTGAGCGTTTGGCCACGGCGTTTGGGAGATACGGGCGCTTCGAATCTGAGCTTGCCTACGGGCGGTTCTGCGTATGGGACACCGAGGAATTGACGGACTGAGGGAGCAGTGGCATTGATGAAGCCTTGTAGCTCACCGCTGGAAGTCTCAATGCGCAGGCCGTGGGCGGCATCGTGGGCACCGGTTGGTGCAGCAGTGGCAATATATGGGGATATTAAGGGAAGCAGGACACTGAGATGTTTTGTCCATGCCATTTTGCCAATAATATTTTTTTTAATATTAGAAGTCTAGCAAGCTTTGTCGTTGCTTTGTTGCGGCATGGGATTCAATGTTCAATGTCGACGGGATATACTACTTCTTTTTATGCCCAGCACTACGGCATCTTCTTCGGCATTTCTATTCTTCTACCCCTCTTTATGATCAATAAACCTCGTCAAAGGATTCTGTGATTATACAATTAAACCCCCAGCTTTGTCCTGTCGGATTGTGGGGAAGCAACACTAAAGCTTCCCCGCGGGTATAGACTTCGCCGCAGCTAGCTCCCGGACCCCGGAATATGCCATGTTGACGCAGGCATCGGCTATGTGTTTATGCTTTCCCCGCCTTATATTCGGATAACATTCAAACGGTCTGGGAATTGACAATAAGGACACGAGGGGCCATAGCCATAAAGGTAGTAAAGTAAGAAGATCACTAGACCAATGCTCCTGGGCTCTTTCCATGAACAATTTTCCTACAAAATCACATCAACATGCCGCTTTAATTAGATTACCCCTTTATTCCCTCTATTGTAGCCTTTATCTGCAGCGCCAGGAGCTTGGAATAGTACCTGCTCAACAGCAAATTGCCGCCCATGTACCAAAAGCCCGGGTGCCCGGTTGGCCGCCACATAGACCTAAATTCACCTTCTTGGTCGAACCCCCAGACACCACCGACCCGGTCTGCCAATGAATCACCAAAGATGGCTCGAGCTTCGGTGTGCATGTTCTGGTATCCCGTAGCGAAGACGATCTCGGCTGCCTCGAGCTTCGACCCATCCGCAAACTCGAGACCGTCCGGGAGAACCTGTGTGATCTCTTGGCCCTGTTTCACCTTGATTTTGCCGTCGATGATTAGTTGACTCGCGCCAACGTCGATGTAATAACCCCCGCCACGTTGAAAGTACTTTATGAAGATGCCCGCGTCGTTAGGGCCCATGTCAACCTTGAAGCCAGCCTTTGCGAGACCTTCCAACGTCTTTGAGTCTACTTGATTCGCAAATGTTGTTGCCTTTGCTTGGAGTCTCTTGAATAATTCCATTGGAAATGCAATAAGGTAAAGATCGGCTTCCTCGGTTGGTGGTGCATCCTCCTCGTAGAGACCTTTGAGGTAGACGTCCAAAATTGCTTTGGAGGAAGTAACAAGCGTGGAGCTTCGTTGCACTATGGTCACATCGTAGCCTTTCTCATAAAAGTCTTGCGCAATGTCGTGGCCAGAGTTACAGCAACCGACCACGACAGCTTTCTTGCCTTTGGACTTAGGGTCGGCTCCCGGGAAGTCAGAGCTATGGCATAGCCGGTCGCCTTTAAAGGTCTCGACTCCTTTTATAGCAGGGAAATTTTTTTTGCCAGAATGTCCCGTAGCAAGAATGACATGCTGAGGATGATATGTGTGCGTTTTCTTGCTTCCATCATCGTATTGTCTCTCCACAGTCACCGTCCAGTGGCCGGATTTGTCGTCCCATGAGGAAGAAATTAAGTTTGTTTTTGTCCAGACATTCAGTTCTAGCAATTTTGCATATGATTCGAAAAAGTCGGCTAGCTTATCTTTTGGCGTGAAAACCGGCCAAGTTGGGGGAAACGGGATATAGGGCAAATGGTCAATCCAGACAGGGTCGTGCAGCACCAGCTGGTGGTATCTTCGTCGCCAATTGTCGCCGATCCGGTCTTCTCGATCGATGACTAGTGTTTCTACCCCGAGCATCTTCAAACGAGCAGCCATAGCTAAACCACCTTGGCCGGCACCTGCGTATACACTATTAGTCGGGAAATTCAACTCAGGACAATCGACTTACCGATGATGAAAACCTGTGGTTCCTTTTCTTCGAAAGCGCTCTCGGCTGCTCTTTTCTCCTTCCAGTTCTTGCGATTCGGGTCGCCACCATGTTCCACTCCCTTTGGTCTTCGATGCCGTGTATGTTCAGCGTGACCGTTCAGCTCAGTCAAAGATGTATACAGCGTAAAGAACTTCCATTGCCCGCTCGACTCCTCGGCCACTCGGGCCACCCCCTGTCCAGATCCCACGTCATTTGTGAACTTGATGAAAAATTCGAGTCCCTTAGCTTCACCAACTCCATCAATGGGACCAAAATGCGGAGCTCTAAACGCAGTAGAACTATCGATCTCGACGTGTGTCAATGGGATACCTGCCTCTAGAAAATCTGCGATCTTCTGGGGGCTCTTGAACGTGCGATATTCCCAGGATAGGCCGAGGTGGTCGCGCCAATAGCCATTTTCAACAAACAGCTGCGACACTGCTTGGTGGTTCTTTGCTGCGAGAGCTTTGTTTAGGTCGTTGACGATCCTGGCTGCGATGTCGGCCGGCACGGCGTCTTCGGACGGGGCACAAGTGCGGGGGAGCTCAGCGATGGGGATGTTGACAGAGCCCGCCTCAACGCGGTCCTTGGAAAGAAGAGGCTGTGTGTCAAATTTGGCTGCCATTATCTTCGTAGAGTCTTTTACCAATTGAACTTCTCAAGATATGTGGTTGAACAGACGTGAGCGGGGTGGCCACAGCGGGCGTGTTAAATATCGTGTATGCACGTCGGACGAGCCAAGACCAAAAACCCCGCATTTTCACGCAAAAGAATGGACGTGTCGTTGTTGTGTATGTCTTGCGACGCCCCGCGGTACGCTGGGTCATAGCCATCAACAAGCTGGCCCAAGGTATTCTATTAATATGGCGAAAATAAAAATAGATTCGATGACCTCAGGTGGTCTAGGCTACGCACTGCGCACCGAGCAGTGGGCAGTACCTGCCACGACCCATCTCGGGCCGTCATCCATCTGACTCCACTAACTCCAGGGCCTAGTCTATACTACTCTAGCACCGACTAGCAACAGAGACTAATGCTTGCTTCCCTATCGCTCGCTGCTGAGTTGCTGGTCTGCGGCCTGGGACGAATTCCTCGAGTAGAATGCTGTATCACGTAGGCTCTTAGGCTTAGCCGTACGGACTCCGACGGACCGAGCAGGGTTAAACAAAGACAAAGCATTGATGCCGTCGATCGCTGAATAGTTTAAATGGAAAAAGGGCACAGTGACTGTTGCCAGACGCCAGCTGACTCTCAATCGGTCGACGTGGTGCGCAGGCCCCCGCGGCAACAAGCGTGCCGAGCCGCTTACGATGCGCCGCCGATTAACTAGTGCCACTCATAACGCAATCGCCTTGATTAACAGGTTGCGAGCACTTGCCTTCACCCCGAGTACAACTGCTTCTTACCTCCTCGCGCGTTGCGCAAAATCATCGCAATAATATCATGCTTTGCTTCTGAACAAAATTGCAAAAAGTGGTCAACAAAATGCCCAATGTCGGACGACCCAGCCGTGATTGTCACGCATGTCGGCAAAGGCGAGTAAAGGTGGGCTGAATCTCATGTCGGACTTTTGTAAACCGAACAGGACATTAACATCATTTGAATTCGATAACAGTGCGACCTCACACGTCCCCAGTGCAATCGATGTATAAAATGGGGCCAGCCATGCCCGGGATATCGTGACGAGCTGGGCGCACGCTTTCGCGACGAGAGCATTGAATCGTTACAGTCCCAGGGAGGCCGGCATCGTCGCAAAAGGCGCGCCCGGGAGACGGAATTTTTTAGTGAGACTGGCGATGAGACGATGATATCCGTGAAGCTCGAGAGAGACAGCAGGGGGGGTTCGTTGCTTATGGAATCCGGCTCCAAACAATGCGCTTCAAGTTCTGCTCCCTTGACAATATATCGAAACCCAATAAGGACTCGCGGGAACTGGAATGACCGCCAACTGCTGCACTATTATCAAATTGTTGCCTCTGTCGAATTGTCCGGTGTCCACACGACGAAGTTTTGGAATAATATTGTGCTACAGCAAAGCCAAGACGAGCCAGTCCTTTGGCAAGCTTTGGTAGCACTTGGGTCTACTCATCACGATTTTGTCTTGGGAGGAAATCCAGCGGATACTGGGCAGCTGACCTCTCTTTGGCAATACAATAAAGCGATCACCTTCCTTGGGCGATACATCGGCCAGAGCGGGCGTCCAAACCGGAAAACCGTCCTCTTGTGCTGTGCTGTGCTGTACTGTGCTGCTTGTGCGATGGGCAAGTTTGACGATGCGCAGCTACACCTGCAAGCTGGCTTGTCAACAATACACCATTATATTGTGGACAGCGGGAAACCAATGGCCCTTCATGCTGTTTCGGAGACCGACGACTTCAAGTATTTGCTTCACGTATTTTCCTGGATGGACATGCAAGCCACATTCCGTGACCCAAGCCGAACTCCTTTCTTGTTTTCGGTCGCAGATGATCACATCACACAAGGCACATCATGGATTCCGCAGAAATTCCAAAGTCCTAGTGAAGCCCAAATGGCCCTTGAAATATTCCATGGCCGACTCGTTCATTTCTTAACGTGTAATCAAGACTTCAAGAACGTGCCTGTGCATCAGCTCCCGCCAAAAGTCGTTAAACAGAGGAATCTGCTTGAGCATCAAATGATACGTTGGAAATCAGCATTTGATCAGAGTATGGAAAAGGAATCTTTCCAGAGAACGGCCGCGGATCAACACCTCGTTGCTCACGTTAAGCTTCAATACCGCTCCCTTTCAGTCGTTTTTCATGGCGGGTTAGAGTTATGCTCTGGGCTGGGGTTATGCCGGGACATTGATCCCGATCTCAAAGAGATATTTGCGTTAATCAAGGCGATTCTCAAGAATGAGCATGTCACCAATCGAAACAGAACTCTGCGCACCTTTTCGTTCTCCACGGGAATATTGCCTCAACTGTGTGGAGTTCTGTTCAAGTGCCGCGATGGATATTTGCGCTCCGAAGCTCTCGCATTGTTGAAGGGGTCCCATCACCGCGAGGGTCTCACAGACAGCGAGACGTTGGCTCAGATTTTTGAGCAACTTGCCCTGGCCGTTGATGTCGAAAATTCGAAGAGGCCGCGCGCTGCCCAGATATCCCTGGAGCAATATGCCTGTCGGATTAATGAGCAGTGTACGAAAGCGACGACATTTGCTGCATTTAGTTTGGTAGAGGGAGAATGACTTGATGGGGATTAATAACACTCGCAGATTGCTGGACATGAGAGTTGATGTAAATAGCATATGTAGTCATGAACTGAGATTAATTGATAAAACGAAGACGCACAGTTGTCCAGAGACAAGGATCAGGGGAAGTTGAATGTGGAAGGAAGCTATATCCACACCAAACCCCGCGTCCAGGGAAGGAGCGCGCCTGCCCTCGCCGCCCCCGGTTGACAACTCGCGAAACTCAAACTTACAATTCGCCATCTTCCTCCAATATTCGATATCGAATTTTCTTCTGCTACTATTTATGATTTGCCATGAGAGTGGCTGCGCTAATGCAAATATCCTCACTGGTCAGCTGTCCTGGTCCAGCCGGAGCGAGGCACACGCGCTGCTTGCCCGCATGACGAGAGGGCAATATAAAGCGAGTGCTAATTTGACTAACGCAGTACACACTGCAATTAGCAAAGGCCGTCAGAATGCCACGAGGGACGAGCCAGGTCATCAAGCCCAGACCGACATTCGGACTAATGCAACGAGTCACTAATTGGATCCGTTATAAGTCCGAGCACTCACTACTGTCGGCGCGAACTGCTCAACTGCGGAGTGCCAGTCCCGATCCCGCTAAGAAATGCTCTAATCCAGTTCTTCATCGACGGTGTCTTTTTCCCTGTTGCTAATTGGGTGACTGCGTGTCACGAACTTCAGGCGCCGAGCGTCGCTGCTCGCAGGCACGGTGCTTTCAGCTCAGCCTGGCGTTAGTATTCCGTCTGTGCAAGGAGGACAATGACACTGCCAGATCACCAATCATCTGTGCTTCTCTTCACTATTTCAGCATGCCGCGGGAGCTTGCTGGAAAGAGACGGCGCTAAATGCTTTACGATCGCTATTTTAAAAGGGTTCAAAGACCACATGCTCATCTCGCTGATCCCCAAAATCACCGGTTTGACACACATGACTCGATATTCTCCATACTGATATCGCGATAATACAAACTTTTGCGCTCGAGTATCTTCACCTGTCAATATGGAGACCCTTGCTGAGCGCCGAAGGTCGCGCCACAAGCGCCTCATTATATGTTGCGATGGTGTGTTTCCCACGACAAGCAGCACGGAATGCATCTAATCTTGGTTTAGGGACATGGGAAGACGGCACGTCGTCTGAAATCGATTCTCCGCCAACTAACATCACACGTATTTGTCGTTCGATCAAAGGATATGCCGAGGTAGACATTGATGGGATACCGACACAGATCCCTCAGATAACCTACTACCAAAAAGGCGTTGGCACTGGTGTTTTGGATCGGTACATTGGAGGTCGGTGGCCGTTTTATTTTTGTCCAGTGCAACATCCGATGTCTAACATGATGTAATTAGGTCTGTCTGGAGCTGGTCTCAGCGCCAATGTCCGAGCAGCATACGCTTTTCTAGCGGAGAATTTTGACGAAGGCGACCAGATCTACTTCTTCGGCTTCTCCAGAGGGGCGTACACAGCCCGGGCAGTGGCCGGATTGGTGGCAGACATGGGACTGCTGACCAACCGGGGCATGGATAATTTCAGCACTGTCTACAATGACTATTACAAAAATAAAAAACTCGGGTACGATCCTGAGGTACGAGAGCAATTGGGGTTTCGTCCGCCTCTACCTCGTTTCACAATTCAGATCATCGGCGTCTTCGACACGGTTGGCTTCCATGACTTTCATTTGACATCCAGTCTGTTTGGCGAGAAATTCGAGCTTCCCAACACGATTTTGTCTCGCGACGTTCAATATGCCTTTCATGCACTGTCCCTGGACGAGGAACGGGCGGCATTCACTCCCACTCTCTGGCATTCTCCCGCCAGGGTCCCCGATCAAGAGCTTCTGCAAGTTTGGTTTTCCGGCGCTCATTCAGATATCGGCGGCGGCGAGCAGGATCCACGGCTATCAAACATCACTTTGGCTTGGATGATCCAAAACTGTTCCAAACACAACCAGCTAGAATTCAACTTGGACTATCTATTCGATGCGCCGGCCCCAGCAGTACAAGATCCCTATATTCCTTGGGCGACAAGTTCTGGGCAGGAAGACCACTGGCAAATAGCGCAATACATGGAAGCTTTCTTTTTTGGAACAACGGTTCGAACACCAATGGAATATATCGACGGTAATGATGAAATCGGATACACAAACGAGTGGATACACGAGTCGATCAAGGACCGAAATATCAACGAGTCGGATAAGTCCACGGCCGGGTTCACATACTGGCCGAGCAAAACAGTAACACGAAAGTTAGATCCAAATGTGTGGCTTCTCAAAAATGGGAATGAGATTAGACAGATGGGCGCTGGAAAGACTGAGTTTTTTCTCAAGGGGAGGATTCGAACGGTGCAAGCTATCCAGATTGATCTTGCATATTGATTTACTCATCATGTATGCATTTCGGTTTGTTTCGGAAATACATGTAAATAATATATGTATATGAATTTGGGCATAATCTTATCTATACTCATCAATTCTATTAATCATCTACTTCATAACCATTCTTCGTACACGCCACATGGCGGTATTCAGTATGTATTCACAGGGTATCTCTCGCACCAAAGAAGAATACACAAAACCTCATTCATTTTACTCGCCCACCCCCTCCCTGCCCGTACCAACTCCCGCCTCTCTCCCCCTCACCAACGCCATCAAACACTGTCCAACCGCTTCCAAATCCCCCAACAGCCCAACATGCCCCCGATCCGTCTTCACAAGCCCATTCTTAATCGTGCGATAACCCTCTGGCAGCATCGCCGCAGACGCAAGACACACACCATCGCCCGCGGCAAACGCTAGATCGTCGTACGCATCAACCTGGCTAATCTGCTTCGGCGACGCGACGCGCGCACCGTACACTGTGGGTAGCGATTTTGAGTAGAGGACTGAGAAGGGCGGGTAGCGATTTGTGGATTGGTGGGTTTCGTTGAAGGCGAGTTCTTGTCGGAATTGGCGGACTTCTTTGAGTGTGCGCTCGAGGTAAGCGAGGGCGTCTTGTCGGGGGATGGTGCATGTCGTTGCGGAGACGTCGAGGTTGGCGGCGCGTTTTGGGGTGTTGGGGCCAATGGCGCCGCCGAGAGTGGCCTCGGTGGGTAAAGAGGGTGATGATGCTGCTGCTGCGGTGGTGGTGTCTGGGAGAGGGCCAGGGACGGTTTCGAGTTGTTCCTTTTCTCGGGTTGCTGGTGGAGCAGTAGACGAAGAAGAGAGTGAGGAGTCCTTTGTCGTCTTTCCGGTCAGTTTTACTGACAGTCTCTTTCCCAGTCCGATCTTGGGGAATGTTTGGAATGAGTTTGGTAGGTTGTCCATCAGTCCCTTCTTCACATCGTTTCCGGTTGCTGGAGATGACTCGCGGATACAGGGTGACAAGGCGTATTTATCCCAGCTATTAACATCGAAGAAATCTATGGGATAGTCTTCCTTGGTGGTTTTGTTGATAAAACATCGACCGTCATCCGGGAGTAAGGCGAAACTGGTCCGGATGGTGAAGTTGACCTGAGCAGTGAGCACCTTGGAACTGAGGAGAACTTCGTCTCCATTTCGCAACGGCCCGAGGATGTTGACGCAGTGCTGTGGTGTTCCGGCGAAAAGAACGCCGGCAAAGAGTTCTGGCCGTTGGTTGGCCGCGTGTCGAGTGATAAGTCCTCCAAGGCTATGGGCGATCACGTAGGCGCCTCGCTTCTCTGGTGGCACGTCGGGCGAGTTGCACGGAAGGGCTTCGAGGTACTTGATCAATCGTTTCGACAGTAGATGCGGACTCAGCCGCCAGTCATACCCATAATCCCAGACGCGGAGATCGCCCTGTCGACTTTTCTCAAACTTGCGCAGTCGCTGGATCAATCGCCTGCAGATGTCGACGGGTCCGATATGAGACAGAACCTCGGACGCAATGATGGTTTCCTCCATTCTTTCTTCGTCTTCCGGGGTAAGGCCGACTTCGAGGTCTACCTTGCGAATGTTCAAGCCCACTTTCATCGGCACCCAGAGCTGGCGGTTCGGGGGCTTTGCAGATCGAAGTACGGAGCCTCGGTAACCGCCCATGATCACGACATCTCCAGTCATGTTTGCCGCTGCCTGATCAAGAAGGGGATAAGGAGAGTTCTGCCTCGTCGGCAGTTTGGGACTGCTTCGAGTTGTCTGCGTAGGCGGACTGGGTTGTTGGCTGGGATCTTTGCGCTGATACTCAGCGAGAAATCGACTCGGATTCCACTCAGTTCGAAAGTCCGGGAGGTTGAAATTGGGCATGCTGAGAAGTCTGCTGCTGGAATCTTGCAAACTATCCTTGATCGCCTTGTAGCGACTGTTGACCATCGAATGGACGTTCTCGTAGTGCGGACGATGCTCCAGGGTCGACGCTCTGGACAAGCTCCGTACGTATAAGCTCTCGTCGGAGACTGATGGTCGCACACTGAGTGGAGGTCGCTTCTTTGGCGCGGGTAATCTCTGGTAAGAGTGAGATGTAGCATTCTGAAGCGGCCTCAAGGCAGCAAGAATCTCCTCGCTCGAATCGTTTCTGCTGGCCAGATCGGACAATCTATCAACACCGTTGTTTTCCCTTCGGGGGGCGGAGAACGGACTGCTGGCGGAACGAGCACGCGCATTATCCATCGACTTGGCTTTCATTGATGACGAGCTGGGTCGCTTGGTCAGGGAGCTGAGATCAGGGAAGAACTTTCTGAAGTTCAGGTTGTAGATCGAGTCACCCGACGAAGCGCGCGATCGGCCGGGCAAGCTTGACTTGAGTATCGACCTGGTAAACGAAAGTCGGGTATCCTTGTTGGCAGTCTCCTCTTTTGTACTCCCTACCGGAGGCGTTGTTTCTGCAGGCTCCTCTGTCATCTGACCCAGATAGTCGCCCTCTGCGATTCCAGGCCCAAGGTTGAAATAGCCTCCTGAGCCCTCAATGGCTCGCGATTTTTCTTCTGCAGGCGTTTGGCGCGCCTTCATGCGACTCTGCTCGCGTCCGATACTGACTCCCAGGACATCTTCGGCCTGGTCGACCTCGGCGTCTGGCACCTGCTGCTGGCCGGCATCGTCGTCGTCCTCATCCTCATCATAGCTAAGCGACTCGTCGCTTTCTGGAAGAGACTTTTGTTGCTCGGGAATAGGTGACGGCACCAGATTGCTGCTGTACTGCGCACGCTGGTGCGTCGTTGTGGTTGACGTTGTCGTCGGGAAACCGGCGGGTGCGATGGCCTCGACCTGGACTTGGGCGCTTTCCATGGTGGTTGATTATCCAAAATCACCAGAACAGTTTCTTCACGGCGAGTGTAATTCAGTGATGCAATTGCTCCTGTCGCAGATTTCCGCGCGCGCAAGTTCGCCTGCAAGCTTGATGTTGTTCGGAGGGGAAATAAGCATGAAGGTCCCCATTACAAGCTGGTTATCGAGAAATGACCGATTGAGCACGCGCAAACAACGCAGGCGGGCGGGTTGTATGAATATTATATTTCTTTTATTATGCTGGACGGCAGGTTCGTTAACAATGCAATTAATGGCGATGATGAGAGGAAGAAGAAGAGGCTGAGGGAACGAGAAAGAAGGAAAAAGAGGCGTGCGGCTTACACAACAGACGAGCTGGGCGTGATCCTATACGTCAATGCATCGCCAGCCTCTGGGCCCCCGTTTCCGGGCTGTGCCGGGCGAAGAAGTGGGACTTTTTTTTTTCTGTCTGCTCCCGGTCGTGGGATTTATTCATTATGGATCATTATTTGATTATTTATTGTCTTGTCTTGCTCATTTTGTAGGTTCGTGTTTGACCGCCAGGCCAAGCTTTCTGAACAGGGCCATGCACGCTGACGAAGCCATGAACGAATAAACCGCTGTATAGATGAGTGTTTCCATGCGATTCCTTGGCAGCAGACCCAGCAGACCGGATTGCAGCCGATCAGGCCAATCACCGTGCAGTTTATGCTGCACTGGCCATGGGGAGATAACACACTTTAACTGGTCAATACCAAAAATAACCTCTAAGAAATATTTAGCGAATACGATACAGTCAGCTCCGCCTTAAAGCAACTAGTACTATGTACGTAAAACAGGCGCTTCTATGATTTATTAGCTTGTGACAAGGTATAATCTATTTTATGCCTTCTTATGCAGTATTAACCCGATGTGTCCTAGCGTTACGATCTTAGTCATCTCTAAGCTTCGGCTAATCATAGTCGAGTCACATTCCGTACTACAAATATTGAGGAGTCATTCTCTGAAGAAAAGGTTATAGATTGATAAAAGTAGAGAGACTTGACTATGTCAGATCAATAGCCAACCCAAATCTAGCACGCCCAAAACCAGGTCGATCTACTGCTCTAAAAGACTTGTGATAGCTGCCGGCTCAACATCAATTGATGGTCCATCTGCTGCAAGACGACAAAAAAACACGAGTTAGCATTTAAACACTGCAATAATTATTTTAGGATAATACTCCATACCTCTTTTAGGCCTGGTCGTCCCACGCTTAACTACATGGGCGCTGTAGTCACCATTTGGGTCCTCACAACTAGGACACTGGCCAGGTTCGGGTGTGTCGTCCTTTGAGGGTACTTTCACCCCCGGCCCCCCTTCACATGGCTTGCCCTCTCTTTTGGCTTTCTTACAATTTTCAGAGTAGACTTTATCTGTGAGGAAAATATGGGGACAGTCGGTGTATTTTTTGGTAATTGTAAGACACATCTTGGAGACTTGGACTCAATTTTTTGTGAGAAGAAAGAAGTGGCGGGATGTAATGATTAGGATTTTTAAGGGGACCAGCTCATATTTATATCTACCGGCTTTTCTACTGACTCATATGAGCCTGATGACACAGAGCTGTGGATGACAGATCTGAAATTTTTGAAGTGATTCATACATGGAACAGTCATTGTTGAATTTCGCCACAGTGGCCAATATAAAAGTAGCAAAAATAATCTCTTTAAGATATATCTCATCAATATTTTATTTTCTTAACTAATTATTTTCTACAAAAGTAGAATAGTATTAGTATATACGAGAATGATAGGGGATATAAACTAGATGTATGAAGACCAAACACTTTAAATGCTATAATCATTGATGGACATAATGTTAACTCATTACATCAATACACATTGCCTGTTTGACTCATCGATATGTGAACACATTAATTAATATTAATAACTGAATGACACATATTGCCAGCGGTGACAGATGTTGATTTCCTAAACGGGCACCGCCTTTGACACCGCCTATGAATTGCACATGTGATTATGATCACCACCGCTCTCAATATTCTGCTCTTTCACCTGAACCAGTTGGCACTCCAGTCATTCTATCCAGAAGAAATCTGAGACAACCTAGTCATCAAGCCTCAAGTGCTGTTCAGTGCTACTGTCTCAACTTTGCTATCCTCTGACAAGACTTTGCATCACACTTGAGCACCAAAAAAAAAAAAAAAAAAAAAAACAGAAAGCAGAACGATGGCTTCACTTACCCCGCCAGTAAATACCCCAGAGTCCCTGTTTCATCACCCCAACTGACTCACAACCCAGAACAATCTCAAACGCAAAGCCTCCTCTGAGTTGGCGCCTGAGGCTACTGAGCCCACTGAGCCCCTGCGCACTATCGACGACAAAGATCCTGAATTTCAGCGCCTCGTACAAAACGATGCCAAACAGTATTTTGACGAGTACGCTGAAACTACCGCCGCAATCAGAAACCTATTCAGCGGTCAGGGGGGAAACGCAGACATGGCACAAGTCATACGTTCCTTGAAAAGCAAGCCCGAGCTCGCCAAGATGCCCTCATCGAAAGCTGTGCTGGCGCAGTGCGGCATTCAGATTGACATTGAGGTTAAAGAGGGCAAGGAGGTTGTTGTGGTGATGATTAATGGGGTTGTTGTGTAGTCATGTTCTTGTTAACTACGAGGAATGTGGTGGACATGAGAAATCAACTTGACTGTGCTGTTTTCCTTTTTCAAAGATATTAGTCAATGTTACTAGCAAAAATACGAATGAAGTTATTTCACATCAACCGCTATGGGCAAATCGTTCGCGTTCCTTGGTCGCCTTGGAAAACTTCCAAGTCTTGACCTCCCACTCTCCCTCGCGAGCAATCGCCTGGTTCTTGGAGACGCCTTCCTCGTCTTTGAAAGCGCGGTCAATCGTCGCGTTGACAGTGCCTCTAAGGGACTCGCCCACGCCCTAGTTCTGTTAGCAAAGTCATTTTCAAACAGTGTATATCAACAACTAACGTGAATCTCAGCGAGAGCCCCCTTGATCCCACTCTCGCCTCCATTGCCATTCGTCCCATTCGTCCCATTTGCGCCGGGTCCTGGTGACGTGCCGGAAGAATCCGTGCGTATTCTATCAGGGGCTATCCCGACTGAAGTCCTTGGGTATTGCTCATTGGAGCCACTACTAGGCTTCCCAGAATATTCCTTTTGCGGTGGATTAAACCCACTGCCCGTCGCGGGGTTGTATCTCGATTTCTCTCGATGATAGTTTGACGATGTCGCCGCAGTGGGCGCTGCTGGGGATCCGGTAGAAGTACCACCGACGGGTTTCCCATCACGACTAATAGCTCCTTTTTGATAACTGCTGCTGCTGGGTCCGCGTCCACTGAAAACGGGCTCTCGGGATGATCCCATAGTATCGGAGTTTGCTGCCATTGTGCCAGTCTCGACTGTAGGGCTCAACACGCGGCAACACACATTATTCGCACAATTGTGGTCTGTATATCAAGTTTCGGGCTGTGCAAGGTGACGAGGAAATATCAACCTCGCCATGATGACTGGACGTGGCAACGAGCCATATTCATTCTGATGTCTGCGCTGACGTCACGATGAACCAGCGTCTGCTGTATCAATTTATATCGTCTCATCGATGCTGCGGTCTTCCATTCCTAGAATATTAAGAATTAGCACAGCAAGAGAAGATTTACCAGAGAGCACAGTACCTGTACTGTGAACTTTCACAGAATGAGGTTCTGTTAAGGTTGAGAAACAAAACGTCATGCACAACTCGTTATGCGCATGACTAAGCACAATGACGCCGCACTTTATGCAGGGCTCCATCGCGCCCGAAGCTCTGAAAGCAGTAAAAGCCCCGGACTCACTGCATGCAACTGTGCAGGATTAATTCTTCCTTTTTGATGGATTATTTTATCCTCAGTCTGTGCATCCTGCGATCAGAAACAAATTAGGTGTCGGTCACCCCGGGAGCCGAGGTATTTTCCCTGCGATCTTTGCTAGTGCGACTTGGAGACGAGGTTAATTCGATGTCTCATTGTCTTCAGTCGTTGTGATTATTAATGCCCAAGGTCAAACTGCTACTTTAAATAACGCTGGATAGCCTGGAATTTCCAACCTGAAAAAATCCAAATCTCATCAAAACAAAATGACTATCTCAAACAAACAAATCGTATACTCCAAACAGCCTGAGCCGGCCATCGACCCCCGGCTGTCGGGGGGTACCTTCGCGGTCAAGCAGACCACGATTGAAGAGCCCATTCCGGCCGACAAGGTGCTCGTGCGCATTCACTATCTGTCGCTGGACCCGGCAATGCGCCAATGGCTCACGGCGAAGCGGTCGTACATCGCCCCCGTGGAGATTGGCGACGTGATGCGCAGCAACGCCATTGCCCAGATCGTCGGCATCGGAAGCGATCTCAAGAGCGAGTTCAAGCTCGGCGAGTGGCTGGTTGCTGGAACTGGCTGGCAGGAATATGCCCTTCTCGGCGCCAAAGCGGCCAAGGCTCAGAGAGTCGTTGTGCCAGAGGGCTGCACGCCCACGGACGCTATGTCCGTGCTGGGTTTGACCGGGCTGACGGCGTATTTCGGTCTTTTGGATGTTGGAAAAGTGCAAGAAGGCGACACGGTCGTCGTCTCTGGAGCTGCGGGTGCCACGGGTATGGTTGCTGGCCAGATTGCAAGGATCAAGGGCGCCAAGCGAGTCATTGGGCTGGCTGGCACGCCTGATAAGTGTCGCTTCTTGACCGAGGAGCTCGGCTTTGACACTGCCATCAACTACAAGGACAAGGACTGGCGCAAGCAGCTAAAGACCGCGTGCCCGGAATACATCAATGTTTATTTCGACAATGTCGGTGGAGAGATTCTCGACGCTTGTCTCGGACTCGCTGCGCCGTTTGCGCGCTTTGCGATTTGCGGTCACATCAGTCAGTACTCGGCTGCGCAGCCTGAGGGGCCCCGAAGCATTATGATGTTGATTGTGAGTCTTTTTCATCTGCCCATAAATATCAGTTGCTAACACCTTCGATAGGGACAACGAGTCACGATGAGAGGTTTCATTGTTTTCGACTACGCCGAACAATACCCCGAGGCATTGAAAAACCTCGGCCAGTGGCTTGTCGAGGGAAAGATCAAGCGCAAAGACCATATCGTCAAGGGCGGCCTGGAGTCTTGCCCTCAGAGTTTGGTCGATCTGTATGCCGGAGCCAACACTGGCAAGATGATGGTCGAGGTTGCGCCTTTTTCGCAGGCGATCCAAAGTAAACAGGGCGAGAGGCTGTAATTTGGACTCTTGTAAATGGTATACTGAATAGCATGTACATAGCGTGAATCAAAATTCCTGATATGGTAATTATCAGGCTGGCAACATTGAACTTCGTGTGACACCTTTATTTAAATGAGCATGCTGTCAACTTTTTGATGGAGCACCCTACCTATGTATGTTCTGGCTCCTGATCTGTTTGACTTCAAAATTTGAAATTGCACCATATCAATTAATGTGAAGAAGCCAATGTATATGTATTCCCATATCCCATCCATCTAGTACTTTGAAATAGAAATAACATTTAAAAACCGAATAACGCAAAAAATCGGTATCTTTTTTAAAAAAAAAATAATCAAAAAGTCTACTCCGTACGCGCGTTTTCAACCTTGAGCACGAGAACATCCTCGGCGCCCACCTTGATCAGTTCGTCCATCACCGTGGCAATCTTCTTCTTCTCTACCATTGCACTGACAGCAACCCAGTTGGGCTCTTCCAGTGCTGTGATGGTGGCTGCACGCTTGCCTGGGGTGATGGCAGAGGCCGCAGCGAGCTTTTCGCGGCTGATGTTGTACTGGCACAGGACGTATTTTTTGGCGACTGAAAGAGAAGTTTTGCAATTAGCAAATAAATGAGTCAATGTAAAGAGTTGTGATACGTACCGATAACACCGCGGACTCGTTTGGTAATGAGGTCGGCGAGCTCGTGTGTTGTGTTTTTCGATTTGACCAAGACGGCGTTGCTCTCAACAACGGTGTCGATGGCCTTGAGGCCGGCGGCTCTCATCGTTTCGCCGGATTCTTCATTCCTGTTAGCTATATAAAAATCCTCCACGAGAGCCAGACTGGTGTATACGCACCGACCAAGTCGACAATACCATCAGCCACGCCCAAAGCACAAGCTGCCTCGACACTGCCTCCGACAAACTTGATCTTCGTCTTCATCTGCGATGGGTCGCTCACGCCTTCCAGCTTTGCAAAGAACGATGTCGCCAGCGACGTGAAGCTGGTCACCACATTTTTGCCCACGAGCTGCTTGGACTCGACCAAGTCTCCTTTTTCAGGTACCTGCACCTGCAGCTTGCACCCGCCAAACCCAAGGTCCAGCACTTCTGTAACACCCGAGACTTCGCCAGCAGCAAGACTAGCGTCGTGTTCGGCAACCTGGTCTCTGCCCGTGATGCCAATGTCGACGCGGCCCTCGCCAACGAAGGTCGGGATGTCGGCGGCGGGGAGGAAAATCAGGGCGATGGGCAGGTTTTTGACTAGAGCGATATCGAGACGGGTCTCACGGCGGAATTGGATGTCGCATCCTGAAAGGAGGTCTAACGCGGCTTGTTGTAGACGGCCCTCTATACTCGTGTGTTAGGCGATGACTCATAATTTCCGGGCAGGTTCAACCAGGTTCATTGGAGTGAAAACTGACTTTTGGGGACTGCGAACAGTAATCGTCCTTCGAGGCTGGCGAAATACAGCTATTAGCTATGTCTGAATAGTAGTTTTGTCCCAAAAAAAACTGACTGGTTCACTAAATCCATGGTGTCTCGAGGTCAAGCGCACTGCGCGGCGCGGGGCACAAAAATCGCCGGAACGAGAAGACTAAAAACGATTGCGAGGCCAATTGATGCCGGAGCGTGGTATATGAAGAGGACTCAGCAGAGTATACTCTTTGTCGAAGCTATTAAGGGTCAAAAAAGAGTGCAAGCTGTATTAAATGATAGTATTCAACGGAAGCTGCAAATTTGTCGCAAGTAATTCTTGCTGCGGGGACGAACGATATCGGCGGCGGAGTCCGGTGGGCCGCCGTCGCCGCCCAATGCTGGTGCGCGCGCCTACACGTGTTGCCTCCCTCCGCCACTCTCTCCCTGCTACCTTGTTGGTTGCTACTCCCTGGATGAGATTTTAATACCGATATGTCGATGTCTTGCGTCGGCTGAACATGCCGCGAAGAAGCCGGGGATGTCGCGCATGTCGCCAGAGACGCATTGGCTGTGATGGCGCGCTGCCCTCGTGCCGTCAGTGTCTTCTTACAAATCGCCTCTGTTCAGGTCCAGTGCAAGGCACTATCATCATCGACCAGACGGCAAACGTCAAGTCGCGGTATGGCAGCGTGAATGCGAAGAACAGTCTCGTCCGTATAGCTCCTCAACCGTCGGCGAGGGCCGTTGTGCCAGAGATATACGCCTACGTGACTTCGGTAATCGATGTGCCCAGTCGCCCAGCATGGCTGCGTCAACTGAGCGAGCTTCCTCTAGACTCGAGAGGCCCGACTCTAGATGTGGCCCTGCAAGCATTTGCCGCAGCTTACCACGGAGCCATGTCCAACGACAACTCTATAATGCTGGAGGCGCGGCGAATGTATGGAGATGCTCTGTCACGGCAATCCAGGGCCATCATGTCCCATCACTCCGAAAGACCGAGTCCAGCTGTACTATACACTTCTGTCATATTCTCCCTTTTTGAAACCATATCTTGCACCAACTACGCCGCCTACGCTACCCATCTTGCCGCGGCGCGGAAAATGCTCGCTCTGGCCCGGTCTGAACTTGGTCAAGATGAGATGTTCGAGCGGGCTGCGATGCATGTTCAATATCAGACGGTTTGATATCTTTTTTTTTTCCCTATTGCTCTCAATCTGACCCCAAGTCTAGCTGCTTCTAATGATTGTATCTCCACTTGAATACTTGGCAGTCGACACCGAAACTAACATTTGGATTGATTTGAATATGGGTTTGTATGACGAGTCACAGGAGGTCGCCGATCTATTACTTCTCCAGCTGTTCAAACTCGGAAAACTGTTGACTTCTAAAAACTGCGACTCGGATAGTATCACTTCCCATCTTGATGAGGTAAGAGAAAGTATCGATAGGAGCTGGACATTATATCACGAAGAGGCAATCCTACATAACCAAACCCTTCGGTATGAATCTGGCAACGAAACTCTATATCGCGACCCTTCAACGGCCCTCGTACTAGCATACTTTGCTACCGCTAGGTTAATGATATCCCTAGCTGACCCGGCCGATGTTGATAACCAACATCCATCCAGAAAGGACGCTTACTGTCAGGAGATCATCGACTCCTCATCATTTCTTTTCCAGAGAAAAGGCAGCATTGGATGTATTTCTCTTCCTGTTTTCCTTCCCCTAGCTCTGGTGGCCATGTACGCCCCTTCTTCTAAATACCGGAGAATGGCCTATACGCTACTCAACGATAGAGTCCAGACGACCCCGTTCAAGGGGCTAAAGTCTATCTTGGTTGAGCGGCTCCGTTCCGCCGATGATGCCGGATGTTCTCTTCGCCCAGATTATGTACATATTACAAACACGACATCCTAAATATTATTTCTTTCCGACACGAGCCAGGGCTGTAGTTACATTAGTCAATAGATTGCTTGGAAATCAAGGTAAGAAAAAAAACCCCCCGTTCACGAAGGCGTATGGTCATAGATCTGCTGCACTGGCCAATCATTTCGCCGGACTAGTGGATCGCGCTAGCGAAACCTTCCTTATCAGGAATAGTTGATATACATCGCAAACACCATCCAACATGTAGGAAGGTTCAGCTGCAGGAATCAAAGATAATTTCGCTCATTTGATTACAAATGGTCGTTTTTTTACTTCCTGTTTGTCCGGACTGATGGTGTATGATTAGAAATGCAGTTCATGTCAACTATAAAAGCCCGATAACCCGTCCAGAATCCCATTAGATCTCCCAAGACTATACATCATTACCACTCCCTCCTATCAATCTTTCCAGAAAACATCAAAAACAAAAATGCCAACAGCTCTAATAATTGGCGCCGGCTCAAAAGTCGGCCTCGCAACATCGACCGCATTCGCCAGCGCCGGCTACAAAGTCGCCGTGGCATCACGCACCGCAAAACTGCAGGACTCGGGGTTCACGCACTTTGCATTCGATGCCGCGAAACCAGATACTGTGCGGGGATTGTTTGAGAGTGTGCGGAGGACTGTTGGGGTTCCTAGTGTAGTCATCTACAACGGTATTTTCCTTCCCCTCTTGTCTTTTCTCCATTAAGAATGGTTAGCTAACGTCTAGCACAGCCTATTCAAGTCATACAACCAAGCCCGAAACTCCATTTGAGACTCCCATCGACGTGTTTTCGCATGATATGAATGTCAACGCCACCAGCGCCTGGGTCTCTGCTCGAGAATCGGTGCAGTGTTTCGAGGATCTGAACTCCGAAAAAGAACTAGGAGTCGAAGGAGGCACGTTCATATTCACAGGGAACATGCTCAACGACACCGTGGGTCCGGGTTTTTTACCGTTTGGAATGGGGAAAACGGCGGCGGCGCATTTGGTTAAACATCTTGCACTGGTTGCGTACCAGGGGAAGCCGTACAAGTAAGTTTTTTCTCTCCTTAAAAATCAATGTTAGGAAATTGGCTAACTTATAAATCAACTGGTATAGGTTTTATTGGGCCGATGAGCGACTTGCAGATGGAACACCAATGTATACAGGTGTCAGTGGACCGGCTCATGCTGAGTTGTATCTGTCGTTGGCCAAGAGTCCAGAGCAGGGTCCTTGGCAGCAGACTTTTGTAGAGGGTAAAGGGTATGTCGAGTTTGCTCGTAAAGAGGTTGCAATTCCCGGGCAGTGAATTAGGGGACATTTTCAATGTATTGATACATATGCCTTTGATTTCTGAATATACAACGTTCAGATATTACCAAAGCTATTTCCAGTGATATTATTACATTACATGTACAACTATTCCTCCGCCGCTAATGCATTAACAAATTAATACAAATTTGTAACTCCTTACTAAGGTCGACTTCTCGATTAAAGCTGCTCAGCCACTGCAACAAGCTTATCAACCATAGAGTCTTCCACAGCTCCAGGGACATCCTTAGTCAAGACATCATCCACACTCTTGACAACCGCCGCCAGTCTCCTACGCTTAATCTTCTCCTCCAGTTCACTACTCTTCTGCTTCGCAACGTCCAGCAACGAAGCTGGAAGATTGGCTAATCGAGCCACATTAAGACCGTAGCTGCGATGCGCCACGCCCTCGCCAACCTCGTAAAGGAATGTTATTTCTTCATCGTGCCGGTCTGCGGATTCCTCGAATTTCATGTGCACGTTGCGTAGCTCAGAGTTGGGGAATGATTTGGCCATCGCCGAGAGGTGCTGATAATGCGTGATGAACAACGTCAGTCCCCGAATCTGCCGGACCATGTAGTCGAGAACGGCTTGGGCGATGGCGACGCCGTCGTGTGTCGACGTGCCGCGGCCGAGCTCGTCCAGAATGACAAGGGACCGAGGAGTCGCCTGTTTCAGAATGTCTGCTGTTTCGGATAGTTCCACCATAAAAGTAGATTCGCCAGTGAGCATGTTGTCAAACGCTCCCATGCGGGTGAAAACAGCATCCAGCATGCCTAGTTTTGCCGATTCGGCGGGCACGTAAGATCCGATCTGGCCCATGATCGCAATCAGCGCGACCTGGCGCACGTAGCTCGATTTGCCGCCCATATTGGGCCCGGTAACAAGTAGTGCTCGAGTCCCGTCTGCATTGAGGGCAGTGTCGTTAGGAACGTAACTCTCCAAGAGCAGTTGTTCGACCATGGGGTGGCGGCCTTTCTCAACCACGATACACGTATCGTCTGTAAATTCTGGCTTGGTATATCCGGGTTGTTTGGCAATGGCCGCGAGAGAGCAGAGGCAATCGAGCAAAGCCAGCGCTTGGATGCAGTCGCGGAATGACTGGTACTTTGCCGAAATTTCGGCTAGCAAATCCATAAATGCCTTGTCGCAAGCTGCTGCCAGTGCTTCCTTGTGCTGGTCGCGCTGTTTTAAAAGCTTCACCACTTCTGGAGTATGAAAGCGTGACAACTTTTTCGTCCCGCTAATCTTCACCCACGATGCAGGGACTCGTTTGATTTGGGCTGAGCTGTTGTCGACTTCGATTAAATACTCGATGCCTGCTGAAATAACGTAATCGACTTTCTTCCTACCCAGAGCTTCTGCAGCTGCAGAACGGTGTTCCCTCAGGTCGTGTTCGACGGATGCTATTGCGAGTTTCTGCTCCATGATCTCGTCGTTTTCGTTTTCCTCGGACTCGCGGAAGAATTCGTATTTGTCGTCATTCTTTGCTGCATGCATGTTAATCCTGTCAAGGAAAAGCACAACGTCTTCTTGAATCGTAGGCAACGCGGCCATGGCTTCGCCAATTATGGGCGACTTGAACCCGGCGTCAGCAGGCGATTTTATATGAGAAAACTCGTTGGTGATCGTCTGCAATGTCTGAAGGACTGTGAGAAGCTCTGGCCGAGTGCATTTACCATAGTATATACGAATTAAGCTTCTCTCCAAATCACTTCTGACTTTCACTAGCAGACCCTTGAGCTTCTCAATGTGAACGTGCTGTTCCGAGGACAGCAACTCCTCCACTGCAGCAACTCGTTCTTCGAGTCGAGATTTATCCAACAGAGGCCTACCAACCCATTTGCGGAGCAGTCTCTGGCCAAAACGGGTTCGAGTTCGATCCATTGTCCAGAAGAGACTGCCCTTGCTGGAATAGTCTGTCTGGTTCTGGTACACCTCGAGACTTGTCAACGTGTTTCCGTTCAAGAGCATGTGTGACCGTGCAGAAAAGGATTGAAAGTATTTCGTGAGATCAAATACGTGCTCCAGGCCATATTCTGACAAATGTTCGATCATAGAAGAGAGGCACACAGTTACTTGATCTGGCAGCTGCAATACTTTTTCCAGCAAAGCACTGGCTTGGGCGTCATCAGCGTTTCCAGAGACTTTCATCTTGTCGGCGTAGAAGCTGGCTACACGGTTGTGTGCTTCTACCGCGGCTGTTTTGGACCGTGTTTGCCGCTCTACTCGGACTTTGTCTCCAAAGACATTCATCTTGCTGCCAGAAAGATGCTTCACGAGCTTCTCGGTGGCCTTGGATAGATCTCCAACGAGGAGAATCTCACACGGGGCAATGTGAAGCAACCTCGTCTCGATTTCGCCTCTCATAAAGCCATCTTCAAACTCATCGTAGATGATATCTCCAGTCGCTGGCTGCACAGCAACAACGCCAACGTGCACTCGCTCATCACTTCCACTGGTGTTCACTTCAGTAATGCAAAGCAGGTAGCCCGTCGCAGGCGTAGTGCCACCCGGTGATGCCGTCGGTACTGACAGCCCTTCCACATCGTCTATGTACGTTCCTTTGGTATACACATTCGTAAGCTTCCGGACAAAAGGAGCATTCCGATTATCGCCAGCTGCTTTGAGTGCCGCAGTCTCCAGTTGTCGAACCACGCCAACCTTGTGGCCAGCAGAGACCAGCCTTTTCACATGCACATGCAATCGGTGTGTCGGGATACTCGCTGACGCAAAGCGGTCCAGATGCGCCTCGGAGGGGTGTTCGTCGAACCTCATTTTCCCCGGTATACACACAATGCTCAATTCCTTGGCAGCAGTTCGTGCATCTTCGCCAAAGAAGCGAAACTTGTAGCCAACTTCGACCACGAGCAGGGTATCCATGTGCTTGCGTTTGATTTCAATCACTTGTTTCTCCATGGGCGTCAATTTCGAGCCTCCCTTCTTGGTCGCTTTTCCTTTTGTAACTGGTGCCGGTGCAGGTTCATCGTCTTCTTCGGCCTCGTCTTCGCCAGCAACATTGTTCTCGTCACCGCCAGTCTTTTTGTCGATACCAATAAGACAATCAGCGCCGCCCAGTTTCCGTACAAATTTCTGGTGCAATTTTTCCTTGTCCTTGCGCAACAGTCCATCTTCCTCCTGCGCTGCCTCTGTGACGACAGGGGAACTCGTGAATTTGAATCGATCCGTTCGGCCCGCACTGGTTTGTGATATTTGTGATAGCTTCAGAATATCTGCTTCGGCGTGCGATATCGTCGTCTTGGAATCATCGACGGTGGCCCGGACTCGTTTCGACGGGGGTTGGACAATATCATCGTCCTCGTCATCATCTTCTTCACCACCGTTTCCTTGTAACGGGCTATTACCGCGAAACGTGTCGACATTCTCCTTTCCTGTGGCGGCTTTCTTCCCGGTATTCGTTTCCCGCTTCGCGTTCTGTTCGTCTGATGATGTCTTTTGGGCCACGGCAGGCTTCTTGGTAAAGAAGCTGGATATCGTCTGTTGTTTTCGTTTCAGAGCGGGCGATGAAGACGGGGGCGATGATTGAGAAGGCATTTTGTTTATTTTTTCAGCGTTGACAGGGCAGACAGCCCTGGGGTTAGATAGATGCGCCTCTCAAGGTTACCTGGGGAGTGGCAACACGCTTCCAGCTTGAACAATTCGAACGGTTAATGGGTCAAAAGCGTTGTAACCCATGTGACGAGATGTGTAAAAGTCGGCATATGCCAATTCAACAATTCAATGTTGATAATGTTCGATATTGACAAGGTATTGGA
This sequence comes from Talaromyces sp. P118-02, assembly GCA_037040535.1. NCBI lineage: Eukaryota > Fungi > Ascomycota > Eurotiomycetes > Eurotiales > Trichocomaceae > Talaromyces > Talaromyces sp. P118-02. The sequence goes on from JAXQGY010000007.1 coordinate 94,988, forward strand.
TCAAACAAGAGGCTGCGGAGCTCGACGCGTGACGCGCTCGCCCGTTCTGGATTAATTGAGTTACATAAGCAGCACATTTGCATTCAACTGACAGTGGTAAAATAATTCTGTTTCTAACTGATACATAACACAATATTCTGCTAGATCTACTACATAATTCATGCTCATTAATATCCGTGTCAAAAGAACGTTCTGTTGTGAGGGTCATGGGCTGTCCACGGACGAACCCCTGCCGCGCATGCGCTATCATGATAACATTCAAGTCGTAAAGCCAAAGGCGAGTATATAATATATCAAGTTCAGTGTGTCGACACCGGCGGTGCTATTTTCAGTATAGTGGTGCTACAAGTGCCTGTCTGTAATTCCACTGTTTGGCGTACGTTGTCAGGTGCAGCAACCGTCAAGCCAAAGACGGCTCTTGTTTTCAACCTCGTCTTCATAAATCGTGCTACCAGAGGACGCTGGGCGGCTGGAGTTCAGTCCGCCTAAGGCATGGTTATCACCAGTGGAATAATCTCGGTCCAGCTCCGATTCATGCCAATTCCATCGGTAGTGAAGCACATTCCCCCCTATGATCGGATCGTGCGGTCCTCGATAAGGCAGTCCTCCAGAGGAATCTACCAGGTACATTCCTTCGATGCTTCGTGAAGCAACCCCAGTGAAATTCTCATAATCGTGAGAGTAATTGTGGGTTGGGTGTAGGCTGGACTGCTGGAAAGAGGAAGGAAAGTTCTCATGGTCGCTTGCCGCTAGCAGGCCACTGATCACATCGCTAGTCTGCGTCAAATATGGTATCTCAAAGGATTCGCTATGGGGAGCTGCATCATCAATGAGGCTGGAGATAAAGTGGCTGCTCTCGGGTACCGTTACAGGCGGACTATCGTCTTTGAATACTTGCAGACGAGGTGGCCGACTTTGACCAACTGCGTCCATTGAAAGCTGCAGATCGTCATTCTCTTCTGTGGTAACTCGGGTATGGCCGTGAGCGTGATTGAGATGTTGTTTTTTCGAAACAACGCTGGCAGTAACAGGTTCACAGCTTTCTCGTTCTTGCGGCATCTGCCGCTTAGGCCGATGTCCCTTCTTCGTGACACGGCTACCTAGGACGGCTCGATTGGGATCTGAGTTTGCTAGAGCAACGCGTTTTTCCTGTCGAGCTGCACTCTTGTTTGTATTTGACTGCTTCTCATTAGTCCGATAATCACGACGATCACGAGTATCTCGGCGATCCCGACGGGGTTTGGGGATACGCCACTCTCCAGGCAAAGGGTCGTCCTCTTCCACATAACCAGTGATTTCCCGTTCCCTTCGAAGGGTGCCAGAAGGGGAGAAAACCATCTCATTCGGTTCGGTGGCCGTTGAGGCTTCTTCCATCGCCTTGAAGGTTCTTGCGTCCTTCTTTTGATTCCTCTGTCGCTTCATCGGTTCCGTAGCGGCATCAAAAAGATCCATTCCCGGCCATTGGATGCCTTTCAGTCTCGTCATTTCGTCTGTTTTCGGTTCTACCGCCGTAAACTTCGAGTTCGGGAGGGATGGGGTACATGGTAGCGTGGATGGCACTGTAGGAATCGTCGACCTAGATTCACGACGGCCTTTTTCTTCCTTTGGAACACGCGTGAAGGAACGCGTCTCATCTGGGGTATCCTCTTGGATATCCTTCCAGCTGTTCAGAGTATCCAGCTCTGTTTTGATTAAAGGATGCTCTGACGATTCAGAGGGAGTTGACGGAACCGTGTAGGTCAGGTCACCTACGTTCTCTCCAGGAACTGAAGGCCGCAGGCCAGAGAGACGCGGGTCAATGTTGTCTTCGAAGGATGGCCATTGTAATTGGCGGTCTTCGACTGCATCAGCACAGGCTAGCGACGAACCCGGTGCTTCGTAGCCGATTGGTTCAGTTTTTATAATACCAGAAGCTTTGACTAGCCTGGCAGAACGCCGTTTCCGAGTTGTGCTTGAAGCCATTGCCATGCGGTCCGATAGGAGTTTGGCCAGGCCGTAGTTTTGGTACCATCGATCGTAGTCGGTCAGTGCCTGGTATGCTTCGGCATCGTGTCGGCTCTTGACTTGGAGCTTGAAGTAATTGGCCAAATGGGCCTTGGAGGCAATGTGGGTGAGAAGATGGGACTGGTCGCTGAAGCGAGGCTTCTTGTTGCAGATGCTGCAGGAAAGAAGAGTTTCATCCATCGTGAGCCACTGTTGGGTCATTCAGGGGACGCACAAGCCGGGGTAAACAATAGCAATCAGACAGTAACAGATAACAAGAGCCAGACAATCAACTCAGGACAAGAAAACAGACACTTCAGTAACTTCCCCTGGTCACTCCCACATGGGCAGCCCGGAGCAGCGTTGAGGAGGTCGCGCAGCAGTGTCAAGTCATGGAGACGGGACACGAGACGCGGCAGGGAAAGAAGGTGGAGGACGTGCCGTGCTACGAGGGAAGGCGGCCAAGGGTGCTTCCCCCGCGAGTACTTTGGGACCACGCGTGTCTTCACTCTCTCATTAATCAATCAATCATTGCATGAATTTTCATGTTTAGGCATGGCTTTCTTATTCTTTTGCTGTGCATCCCATCTCTAGGTACAAAAGGGGAAACAACTGCACATCAATCCACTACTACTTTCCAAACCATTTTTTGGTTGTCTCTTTGGGCATACAGCTATGCGGAGGTCAGCAATGCCCAAGAATTTCTGGGGGATAAAAGACACAAGCTTGGACTCACTACACAGGATCAATTTCTTTGAGGCCAGGGTAATGCAGCAGGCTCAGGCCAGCCGTTCCAAAGTGAGTATGGAAAACATCAACCATGTTGCCAGGCTGGTCAGCAATCCCTCCTTCCTCTGTGTCCTATTTCGGTGCGCAACTTAGTCGTGATCTTCCAATTGAGGCTGATATCTTACCTGACAGCGCAGGATAAAGTCCTCGAGTTTCTGTCGGTCGATCCAGTGCAAGCGCCCTATTATATCCAAGCTGGCAGCCACCCACCAGCTATAGCACACATCCTCTAGTTTTTCAGGCCGGCCATTCAAACCGCCGCTCTCAAGCTGGCGCTCGCTCAGCCACGTCCCGAGACGATTTGTATCAATCAAGTCAAGCCGGTTGGCGATGGCCAAAGCAGCGACACAAGTCAGGATCTGGCCGGAGTGTGACTCGGCGCCGGGGCGGACACCATATCCTCCATCCAAGTTCTCACATTGCTGGATATAGGAAACTGCCTTGTCGAGATCAATCTCGTCTAGTTTTCCCAGCAAGGACAGTGCGAGCAAGGCACCATAGGTGAAACGGGTGTCGGTCTCTCCCCATTCATCGCCTTTGAAAACGCCAGACTGCCGGTCTTGCAAAGAAGTAATGACTGTCAAAGTTTAGCAAGGAGTAACCAAAAACTCTCAAGTGCTCGAACATACATGATACCAGTTTTTGCTTTCCATCTCGACCTTCTCTGTCCAGTTCGTCAACGGCATCAATGATGACGAGAACCTGCACGGCAGAAACGGTGTACAACATGTGAGCATCATGACCTGGGGCAGCTCCAAAACCACCGTTGGCGGTTTGGCATGAGAGGATGAAATCGATGGTTTCCTGTCTGGGGAGAGCCTCTGGATGATCCATCAAATGCAGAGCGTGCAGGCCCCAATAGACACCATTCATGCGAAGATGCTCGGTGTACCAGTATTCGAGTTCATCTCTGCGCTGGGTTATCGTCAACTATGGCCTACTGAGAGGACGACGAGTCAACGCACAGTGTCTAAGCTTTTGATATAGGTGACATGCTTGTCGGTGCAGAACTCGGCTCGGCTACCGGAACCCCCACCACCCCTGCCAGGGCCCGACACCAGCGACATTATCCAGCTCGGTACACCAGGGAGTGAGGGTTACGAGACGAACGGTTGAGTTGTAGGCTAGGCGTGAAATAGCCCAATACATATCTTGCACAAGATACAAGAGGTCGAAGAAAGCGGTAAAAGAGCGGTCCCGTCTGAAGCCTAATTGGGGCAAGCGTCTTGGCACTCCGGGTCCACTCCACTATACATCGTCATTATTTTGCCAGTGCACGATATTTACTCCATATTCAGCTTGTTGATTTTGATGGATACGGAACTACATATTTGCGGCTCGGTACCAAGAACAGACTCGGTGCGGGGAATGGGCCTCAAGTTAGGCAGCGAATACTGACCAGTCGCATCTATTACTACGTATAGTCAGTGCAGCACGTGGCTCCCGGGTTTCGATGCGTTTAGGGCGATGAGCGGACATGTTCAATATTATTATCATGGCAAAAAGCTCAGGCGAAGGCCTGGGGCAAATTGAAAGCTCTTTCTGCCAGGGTCATTGACATCCACACTGCCACACGTCTCAGGTGTCGCGACTCGCAACACAATTTCCGCGCATCGACGCTGACTGACAGCCTGAGACCGGCGGGCGCATGTTTCAGAGAAGTGGGGGCAAGAGCCGGTTCCAGATACGACCCAATTATGTAGTCATTTTTCTTTTTCTGGATGGATACTTTTGTTGCTGTCTTTGTCAAGTTTTGAATCCGATTCATCGAGACGATAGTAACAGCACTCGCAAGCCACAGGAGTAACAAGAACGATGCCGTCAAAGGCCGAGGGCTTTGCGGACTGGTAGCATCTTGTCTGAGGTTCGCTGCAACAACAATAAGGCTGGGACATGGGATGATGCATCAGCAACTTTGGCATTGTCGTCATCGGCATGCTCTCTAAGGATGGCAGGATGCAAGGCCTAATTTTAGAAGATTCATACGTAATTCGGGATTCCTTTGTCTGGCGGCATCCACGTGTGCCTACGTAATTCCATGGCCAACGCAAGGGGTGTTATCGGGCGTGTCCATGACTTTTGGGTGAGGCCAGCACTATCGCGGCCGGACCCATGGTCAGTCTGCGCTCGGAAAACTAAACCCCACTGTCAAAAAAATGCGAAATAATAACAATTTCCTTTCCTGGTGGTGGCAAATAAGTAGCAGCACATGTAATAATAGTTATTATTATTATTTATTCTCCTGCGTCTCCGTCTCCGTTTCGGATTGATATTCATGGATCTTCTATCTCGGTCTGTGCGGGCCACGCTGATCATGCAGTCGTTCAAGTTCAACAGTGCGAAAGCCGAAGACTAGGGAGTATGCGTCGTCGTACTAGTTCACCCATGTGGATCGGCGTGGTCGAAGATAGAGAGCGTTGCCAATAACGAGGCGTACTAAGAATAATATGCAGCGTCCAAGCAAGCCAGCTCACCGCATCGCTTGTCGGTAGCGCGCTAGGCCCAATTGGGACAGGCACCTTGGGGCCGCCCGCGATGAAGATCCGTCGGGGCTCGGTTGTCTTTTGCCATAGATATGGTTTTGTGTATGTATGTATATATATATATATATATATATATATATATAATAAATACAATGGCTGACACTTGGGGATATTTTTTGTTGTATTTTTATGTATCCTTCTGTTAATTTTTTTATTGTTTTTTTTTTTTTTCTTTTGTGTCTGTTTTATCATGTCCATGTTGTATTTTTGCGGCTGTCGGAGAAGTGGTCCTGGCTAGCCCCCATCTGGCCTAGCGCCAACCCCTGGGCGCCCCACTGCACCTGGCCAATAATGTGCTGCGAGGCCTTTCTTGTCTCTTTTTGCATCTGATTCCGATTGAATATTTATGATTTCCATCATGGCGATAACCGAGCCAAAGGCCCAGGAACCGGAGACTGCCAAACTATAAATACTCCCTGAGAGCGCGCGACCCATGGAGCGCGGCGCAGGGCCCATGGCCGTGGGTGGAGGCTGCAATTATCATTATTATTATTATTCAATAGTTAGTTGTCTTGAGGTCAATTGCGCCGATATGTAAACTTTGTTAAGTAGTATTAGCAGTAACTATTTACTAAAAGAATATAATGAATCCTGTATTATTTAATGATCATTATTATCATGGCAGAATAAATCTACCGTGGCTTTGTGTGCCCGGCCAGTGTCCGCAGCATTCCTGCTGCCCCTGCCTGTACCCCTCGGTGCCTGCCTGAATTACGGCCGCCTTCCTTCTGCTCTCCTCTTCTCTTCTCTTCTCTTCTCTTCTCTCCTCTCTCTCTCTCTCCTCTTCCGCTACAACATCTGGAGCCATCCCAGAAAATAGTAACTTACGTTGATCAGTTCTTAGCGATAATAACACTTGCCTGGTCACTGCGCGGTCTTGGCCTGACACAGCCGTGCCTGCAGCAACGCTACGCCCGACACAGCAGCACCACGCACGCAGGAATGCTTTGTCCGTGCGAGCCTCGAGTCTGACCTGCCAAAAACGCGCCCAAGGAGACACTCTTCGTCTTCTTTCTTTTCCTTGTCTTTCTTAAATCTCCTTTCTTTCTGAATATTCAGGTCAACCGATCCTATTTACGATACCCAGAAACTCTATCCTGTCGCCGTATTTTCCACGCACCACACGATCTCCTCCTCGTCGCCGTCAAAAGTCACACTTGGCCAACTTTGCGCCGCCGACACCTAGCCCAACCAGCAGCCCATGAGCCTGGCGTGAATAACTTCTTGCTGTCCGACCGTTCCACGCAAATTTTGCTCTCTTGCCATCGGCCGTGACTCGATTCTATCAACACCCGCCCGGCCATTGCGAGCCAATACATATAAACTACACTGGAGGTGGGGGTTTTTCTCTATTGGGCAGGCATATCATGACGGCTTTGGATCGGTATGTCGAAGTCCCTGCGTAATAATTCTTTGTCAAGTTGAATCGCATCACTTTTGCTTCGTGTCGCACATTTTGCCCGATGTCACTCCGCTCTGCGACCTTTTGGTTCTCCTTGTTCCTGGCCGCCCGCGGTAAAGGGGGGAAATTCAGGGGAGAGAGGGAAACAAGCGATCGGGAGTTCTTTTGTTGTCTTCTTTTTTTGTGTCCCCTGGATTTGTTTCACATCAGCGAAACACATGACTAACTTGTCTAGTCCTTAGTACTCAAATTTGATCCTTGACACGCTATCCCAAAGTCGGTCGCCATTGTTATCTCGCTTTCCTTACCCAGTATCCTGGTAACAACAATCATATTAGGGGTTTTGTTTGGATTTTGACTTTTTCCCCCTGTTGTTTGGATGCTACATATTGGTCATCCTTGAAAAGAAAAAATGCCTTCCAAACAGAACAATGTTCCAGATTTGGACCTCACAGCGTCCAAGTTCAACAAGGACCGTAGGGCATCGCAGCCCGCTGATGGCTTAAAGCCCGAAGCATCACTTAGTCCCCTCTCTCCCCGATCTCCCAAATCCTCGCCGTCGTCCCCGATGTCTATCTCCAAGGGCTCGACCATACGTCATGTTGGCAGACGCTCAAAAACCGAAGCAACCATGACCGCTCCGCTGTCTCCCGGCCAGACCCCAGAACCTCCAACACCCGGCTTGACTGCAATGCCCCAGTACCCACCTTCGCCAAAGGACACCAAGCATAGCCGTGATGCGTCCCGGTCGTTCTTCTCCAACCTGAAAGCCTCCCGATCGACTCACAAAATCAGCAACTCGGACAGCTCGAGCTTCTCGGCGGCAGATAACCGACCCAAGAGTCGCACCAGCTCTCACGACCGTGATCGGCCGCGTCTGGCGTTACCGAAAAACGGTTCGACGCCAGACCTTTTGGAGTCGGCCTGTCGAGCAGGGAAAGATGAGACTTCGGATGATCAGAGTGGCTCGGCTATTGATGATAGTCGAAACGGGACCGAGCCGATTCAAGGGCCGCCAGTGAAGAAAGGCAAACAGAGGTTTGCTGGCCTGCTGTCTCGAACGCGGTCCGTCCGGGTGGATGATGGTTCTGCTCCCAGAAGTGCTGGCCTCCGTCGACCGTCCACCACAACTCTCCTCAAGGTGTCCGAAAGCAGGGAAGAGGTCTCGGAGCAGCCGCCCAGATCGGTAACCCCTTTGCGCCAAGACAGGAGCTTTACCGACGTAACTGAATCGACGACTCACCATCGTGTTCCAACAGAGGTTCGCCCGCAAACTAGCCGGCGAGACAGGGCACATCCGTCGATGGTCACCTCAGCGTCTTTGAGCCAAGTATCCGGGGCGTCCGCTGCGCTGTTCAGCAATCTCAAGCATACTTCAAGTGGAGCCGCGGACCGGCTGGGCAAAGCCAGCAAGGGCTTCCTCGGGAAGATTACCAGGAGCGGAAGCACCAATGAGCGCGAAGTTGCCTTGGATGACAACTACGTGTGCTCCGCGATCAACCTGCCTCTGATCGAACAGACTCGAAAGACGCGGATATCGAAGCGGTTGGAGGATTGCAAAGACAAGACCGAGTTTTGGATGCCCGCGCTACCCTATCGCTGCATTGACTACCTGAATTACAAGGGATGCGAGGAAGAAGGCCTCTACCGAGTTCCCGGTAGCGGCAAAGAAGTCAAATACTGGCAGCGTCGGTTTGACTCGGAAGGTGATATCAATTTATTCGATGAACCGGAATTGTACGACATCAACACAATCGGCTCCATGTTCAAAGCCTGGCTCCGAGAGCTGCCCGACGAGATCTTCCCCAAAGCAACACAGCAGATGATTGCCGAACAGTGCCAGGGAGCGACGACGGTGCCGCAACTGTTGAAGGACGAGTTGTCGAAACTGCCCCCTTATCACTACTACCTCCTTTTTGCGATTACTTGTCACCTCAACCTCCTCCACTCCTACGTCGACCAGAATAAAATGGACTACCGCAACCTGTGCATCTGCTTTCAGCCGTGCATGAAAATTGATGGGTTTTGCTTCCAGTTCCTTGTTTGTGACTGGAAGAATTGCTGGCAGGGTTGCTGGACAGAGAAGGAATGGGTCAAGCAGGAGAAGGAATTATTCGCCAAGGCTTCAAGCAATGCGCAAGCGAGTAGCAAGACAAACGTGCAACGCTTTTCTCAGCGTCCACTGCAATTACCCGAAACTGCGAGCGCCGAGGACGACGATGGGCGGGCCATTTCGTCGTCTGGAAGCAGCCAGGCTGAGCAGCAATCGACAGATAGCAAATCTCAGTCACAGTCGCAGTCACAGTCACATTCTCCTTCTCAGTCTTCATCTCAACTCCGATCCACAACACCAACCCTCAAACACCGACCCCCCAGACTCGACAGCCGGCCGAAACACGAGCGCAGCGTGTCGCAGTTACCGGAGCTGGGACCTCCCTTGTCACCGATCAAAATTTGACGGCATTGAAATTTAATTTCTTTTTTTGCCATACTTCCTTTTCGTGTGTATACATTACTTGTTTGCTTTTTGTTGTTGTTTGCTAGTCTTGGGGCATTTTACTATGTATAGATTCTTGATTTGAGTATCTTGTAACCTGGTCATCCATACCCTCGATTGCCATCATTCTTGTCTCATCCAGCAACTTTTGTTTCCCTCGTCTATCATTTATGTCAGTCTATCCTGTCTGTCTGTCTAGCTTTTTAGCTTGAAGTTTGTTCCTTTTCATTTTTCTTTTGTTGGTTGTTATTTCTGCATCACACAGCGGCGTCCAGCGATTTGAGTATCTCTTCTTTATTTTTTTGAAACATGACATACAGTTTAATGTGTCAACCCTCATTCCCTCCCTCTCTCTCTCTATATATATTTATACTACATACGTTACGTTATGTTATGTTTTATGCATTATACATAGCTACTATAGGTCTTTGGAACAGAAATTTTTATTGTCGGCTACATATACGGAAGTCGACACGTTTCTTGCCCGATTTTCAGGTTCATCGTCCTTGCTGTAGCGTTTCTTAAGAAGTAGTAATTAGCTCTGTAGTAGACACGGGAACGATGCTCTTGTACATGTGTAAACTACATGTATAAGTCCAAAAGTTTTACGTAGAGAATTGTCATAGGTTAATCAATACGTATATTGAAACCCAGTCTAACTAGTTAATTTTACCAATTTACAGATATTCAAAATATTCAAAAAGAAGAAGAAAATGCTAATCTCGATATTCAAGAGTTCTCACAATACATATCACTCATAAATAAAATAAATACTTTAAGAACAAACTATTTTTCAATCTTACAACTTCGCCTTGGCGCCCTCTACCAACTCGACACCAGCGCCCGAGATGGCAGGCTTGCCGGTCTCAACGACAGTAGCATTGAAGATAACCGAGTTGCCTTCCTTCCACAGACTCGTGCGCAGAGTCTGGCCGGGGAGGACGACACCGGCAAAGCGGACCTTCAAGTTCTTGAAGGCGCCGAATTTTTGGTAGACGTGCTTGCCGGTGATACCGAGCGAGCAGAGGCCGTGCAGAATCGGGGTCTTGAAGCCGCCAACTTTGCTGAACTCGGGGTCGATGTGCAGCGGGTTGCGGTCTCCGTTCAGACGGTACAGGGCAGCTTGGTCTTCAGAGGTCTTCTCCTCGACGACGGCGTCGGGCTGACGCTTGGGGGTTTGGTAGGCGGCAATGGCGCCCTTGGGACGGGCTGCCGTTGGCTTGGAAGAGCCGCCGAAGCCACCGCTGCCGCGGATGAAGATGGTGGATTCGTTGTAGAACAGGTCTTCGCCAGTTCGTGCGTCCTTGGTGGTGAATCCAGTCACAACCACGGCAGCGTTACCCTTGTCAATCACGTCGACCAGCTTGGGGACGTTGATCGTCTTGGCTGCCGTCGGGATCGGGAACTTGCGGATCTCAAGGTACTGCTCGCCGTGAAGCAACATCATTGGCGAGAAGTTGGCCACAATGTCGTCCAGGTTGAACGGCGTCTGGGTGTTGAACCATGGGACAACACCGAATGTGGGGAGAGCCTGGAAATCCTCGTTGTTCTCGTACACGAAGGGCAGGTCAGTTCGCTTAGCACCCAAACTGAGGTTGTACAGGATGACGTCTCGGTCATTGTACTCGAATGGAGTTCCCTCAGCAGTCAGGCCCTTGGCCTTCTCAATGTTGGCCAGGATACCTTCATTGCCGCTGGGGGCAGCCTCCTCTGCACCAGATCTGTTGGCCATGTTGGCCATGATGCGCTCGGTGCCAGCCTGACTATCTGTAGGGTGGTCGGCACGGCCGTCATCAAAGTTAATGATCTTCTTCCACTGAGCAGCAACTGCTTCAGGTGTGAGTTTGACGTCGATGGGGAATCCGTGACCACCGCTGCGTTGCCAGCGGGTGCTGGCGAACCAACCGCTACCAACTTCGTAAAGACCCTTGGTGCCAGATCCAGGGACAGCGTCAGAGGAAAGGGCAGCGACAAGAGGGGCAACGTATTCAGGCTTGAAGGCCTGAACCATCTCCTCGGGCATGATAGACCGTGTCATGTTGGTACCAGCGTTAGGAGCAATGGTGTTGACTTTGATGTTATACTTGGCACCTTCAAGAGCCAAAGCACGGGAGAATCCCAGAATGCCAAGCTTAGCAGCAGCGTAGTTTGCTTGGCCGAAGTTACCGTAGATACCACTGGTACTGGTGGTGTTGACCACACGACCGTACTTCTGCTTCAGGAAGTAGGGCCAAGCAGCCTTGGTCACCTTGTAGGTGCCACGAAGGTGGACGTTGATGACTTGGTTCCAGAGGTTGTCATCCATGTTGGTGAAAGCTTTGTCACGGAGGATACCGGCATTGTTGATCACAATATCGATACGTCCAAAGGCATCGATAGCGGACTTGACCACAGCGTCACCATCTTCGGCCGACGCCTTGTTTCCAACAGCCTTGCCACCAGCCTTGATGATCTCCTGGACGACGGGCTCTGGGTCAGCCAGATCGTTGACGACAACCGAGGCGCCGAGTTTGGCAAAGAGGAGACAGTATGCGCGTCCAAGACTAAAGGTAATTAGCGATGAAATAAGTTAAAAGAGACACAAAGTGAAATCTTACCCAGCTCCACCGCCAGTAACCAAAGCTACACGGCCCTTGAAGTCAAGATCAGCGGCAGTAGGGTTAGCAGGAAGCTGTTGAGCTTCTTCCAAAAGAGTCATAAAATCGGCAGGGCCGGAGGGATAGCTAGGCTTGGAGAAATCCTCAACATCGTTCCACTTGGCCAAAATGGACTGTGGGGTCAATGAAGAATCCGTCTTGAGCAGAGCACCCTTGGCACGCTCCCATCGCAACTTGGCGATGTGACCACCGCCGACCTCAAAGATGCTGCCGGACTCGGATGTGTTGGATGAATGGACGAGAACTGCGACGAGCGGAACAACCCACTCGGGCTTCAATTGCTCGAGGACCTCGGGGGGCATGACGGTGGCGGTCATTCGGCTGGCGGCTACAAGCTGTTAGCTTTTGCGTAGATGTGGTCTTCCTCGCGGTGCAGCTTACCAATGGGAGCAATGACGTTGGCGATAATGTTGTACTTGGCACCCTCTTTGGCGAGGGTCTCGGTGAAACCGACCTGGCTCAGCTTGGCAGCTGTCTGATATCAGTATCATGGGTCGTCATCTGGTGTGAAAATCATTCTTACCGGAGTAGTTGGCCTGGCCGAAGCTGCCAAACAATCCTGCGGCGGAAGCGGTGTTGATGACACGGCCATACTTTTGCTTGCGGAAGTGAGGCCAAGCTGCACGGGCGCACTATACGAGATACAAGTTAACACCGGTCACTAAACTCTTGTCAAACAGCTGAAACGTACCTTGTAAGCACCATAAATGTGAACTCTGTTAATCAGATCCCAGTCCTGGTCTTTCATGTTCTTGAAGGAAATGTCACGCAGGATACCGGCGTTGTTAATGAGGATGTCGATGCGGCCAAAGTTCTTGATGGCGGTGTCGATAATGGCCTCGCCATTCTCGACGCTGTCGTAGTTGGCGACGGCCTTACCGCCGGCCTTGCGAATCTCTTCGACGACCTCATCGGCAGCCTGTCACCGTCAGTCTCGTTCGTTCTTTTTGGGCGGTGTTTCTGAGCGACTCACCTTACTCGACTTGCCCTCGCCCTTGTGAGAGCCACCGAGATCGTTGACAACGACGTTGGCGCCCCTGGAGCCGAAGAACAGCGCATATGCCTTTCCCAAGCCGCCGCCAGCGCCGGTGACCACAACGGTCTGGTTATCGTACCGCAGCTCGGACATTGTGATGAGAGTCGATCGCCGCTTGAGTAACAAAATCCGCGACAATCAGTGAGCAGCAACCCAAAGAAGATACAGCAGGGTTTTGAGGAGTTCAAAGGGGAGAGAGAGTGAGGGAGAGAAAATGCGGAGTGATAAATACCGACGGGGAAGTCGCAGGATGAGCAGGCCTGACCTGGCAACTGCAACTCGCTCGGCTGGCGGCGCTGTTGGACCTCGGCTCGCCTCGGCGAATGGGGAGCCGCCGCCTGGCCCCGTCGGCGCCGCTCTCACATGCCGACACGACGTCATTACTGGTCCGCTGCCTTCATGTGATCTGTATGCTTCTTTTATTTTATTCGCTTTAAATTTTATACTGTAATTTTATGTATTTATTGCCGTTAAAATTATTATTAACTATCATTGTAGTGAAGATCATTTGGTAATGGCTTGGTCCTGTCTTATAGTCTCACGTGGTAACTTAGTATCCGTTGTACGTACATGCGTCAACGGGTATATTGCTGTCAATCCTCTGTATAAGTGTTTACATTTGATTTATCCACAGATTGAATGAATTTCGTATTTGTTACTGTTATACATGGAATGCTGTTCAATTTTCTATGCGAATTTTATATATGTTGTTGAAACTTGTGGATGTAGTATCAATATTGCCGTGGGGATATATATACATAGTTGCGCTGCGTGTCAATATGGAGAATCATTTCTTCACAAAAATCAATCAATTTTCTTCATGTCAATATTTGAACAGGCCAACAACTAACTACAGATTGAGTCAAAACTGCGTGAAATTAACTATCAACAAAGCCAAATTCTACGGTCCACCCTGGAGAACATTACCCCGGAGTCAATGCTGACATCTCCGGCTCTCCGCACTGGCAGAAACATCACCGTGTATACAGAACACGCGACCTCGAAGGATTGCTCATGTGAGCAGAAGGACCCACCTCTTAGCGCCAAGACTGATTTATCAGCAGTCCTTGCTCATATAACCTATATAAATATATTTTTAAATTTTTAAAATTATATTTTATTTTAAATTCTTAAATTACTACAACTAATTATTTTTATATTAATTTTAAAATTACTTCCTAAGCAATTATAAATCAGTTTACTTAAATTATTTCAACATAAACTTTACTTATTCAAATAACTTTTCAAATAATAATAGGAATTTTAAAATAAATAATAATTTATTTAATAAAGTTTTTTCTTAAATAGATAAGATATATAGCTATATTTTAATTATTTAGTAACTGCTTTTTAACTACTTTTTTATAAAAAGAATATTCTGTTTTACTATTTTTAATTATAGTAAAGATATTACTTTTATTAATAATAAAAGTAGAATATATTAATAATTTACTAGAATATTTAATAAGTTATATTTATAGTTATACTTATATTATTTCTATAAAAGATTATAGTAATAAAGAAATAGAATAATTAATAAATAAAATAAATAATTTATAAGCACTT